>JAOXYM010000012.1:26998183-27021890 GCA_028567055.1 Leptatherina wallacei | reverse complement strand
TGATTGCCACATGTTGGCGGCATATCCGGGTTGCTTCATTGGCCCCCATCCAAATTTCTTCAGAAATTTCTAGTTATTAATATAACATATCATAATGAAAGAGTTGGAAGTTGGAGGAGCCCTCTGTAAAATGTTGTCTAAAGCCCAAAGAGAACTTTCTGCAAATTATAGTAATATCAGAGGCAAGATTGTGTTTTATATCTGTGTACACATGGCTTGATCAGACAATGATAAAAAAAAATGAATTATTTGTCCATGTATTCCTGATGATGAGCCAAAGAGAATGAACTTATGATGCTGCTGATTTCCATAAACCAAGCACATCTTCCCTCGGCAAAGTACTAATACTCAGTGGTCGTCTGTAAAATGATGTAAATTTGTATGAGGTTACCTTCTTTGTTACATAATCTCCACAAATAAGCAAAAAAATTCTATACATTGAATATTATTTGATCTTTTACACCACTATCTCCTTTCCAAATATTGTAAAGGTGCGTGGTTTGAAATTTCCCTAAAGTAATTTTCATTTAGTTTTCCTTGAATAATTGTGTTGTAAATTGTAGAGGTGTGTGGTTTGGTTACCAGCACTGTAACTATACTTCACAGAGTCTGGGTGCACAAAATAGTTCTTGAACATGTGAGACAACTTCCAGTCATCGGCCAGGATGTACAATCAATAGGCCCGTGCTAGAAGAACATAACTCAACAGGACAGAAGGTAGTGGTACATACTGTACCTCATAAGGGAAACCTGATGGCAGCATCAAACAGAAAAAATTAATAAAATGTAAATATAGCAGCATGTGCTTTATGTTTTTTCCATAATCTCACACAGACTTGGTTTCTCCTGAGTGTCCTGTTGTCTTCCATCTGTCTAAAGCACACAGGACTCGGGACATTATTCAGAATATACCCTGCAGAAACGGCTCTTTCCTTTACAGCATGTTGAGAAGAGCACATGAGGCAGTATTATTGATATCAGTACTGCTTGTATCTGAATATAGCAAGAAGTGAATAGGAAGCAACGATGCTCAACGGGAAGGAGAATGAAGCTCTGGAAGATTAGTTGCTGCATTTGCAAATTGCCCCAAATGCTGAAGGTTTTACCTGGAGTCTAGGTGGAAAATCTCAACTAGAAGTCTGGAATGAATGCTGTGGATGTTTATTCTCTTACATGATCATCTGTCTATAAACAACTTTATGTTTTGATGTAGTGTATGGCACTAGAAGCTTGGTGACAGAGTTGTATTCAGTCGTCAAAAAATAGCAAGACAGGCTGTAATGTGACCCCTGATGTCACCAGATATTCATATTTCCTGTCTTCTGGTGGCAAAAAAAAGAAAAGAAAAAAAAAACCTCATGCAATGGTGCACTTTGTAATTTTGCTGGTTGAGCATATAGTACACCAAACTCTATAATAAAGCCATCAATTATTATGATGAATGGAGCATTGTTGGGGCTGAAATCAAGTTCCTGTAATTACATACAGATGGATGATATTTTGCTGAAGGCTCCTTCTCCTTACCACATGCACCCAGCAAGACTTCCTTCAAATTTGTGTTTTGGATTTTATTATTCATCATCTTCCAGGATGGTGATTTATGGTGGGTTTCTGCTGGACTTGTGGGCAGCAAATTGGAGAGCACAAATTTAATCATGATGAAATGACTTAATCAATACAGCTACACAGCTGCAGCAGAGCTGGCCATGAGAACAAGGGCATCTTAGAACGTCGAGAATATTACCAGGATTTTCGCTGATCTGCAGATTGTGCCAGTGTTTTCAATGTAAAATAAGGACAAAAGCATTTCTCTTGGATTGTCTTTTCTTTTAATGACACATCAATCTGTCACTTCTGGCATGCGCAAAGAAAACATGAATATCTAATGGGAGCTTATAAAGCAAATCGTATCAATGTTTATTAAGTTTATGGCCGGGGCTTGTCCACAGTGATCCTGGAGCAACATCCCATTCCCCAGTAAAAATTTTACTGTGGTCATTTGAGCTATTTAAGTGTCAACAAAATAAAAAATTAAAAAACAACAACATTTTGAATCAACTGTAGAAGAGTTTTTGCCAGTAACCTTCAACAAATAAAAACATATCATTGCAGAATACTATTTCATGGCCTACAATAAGCTGCCTTGGTGTGTGACTGCGGGCCAGATAAGTATTCACTCCCCCTCCTGTTGAGCGGTAATGCAGCCACCCCAGCAAGAGGTATGAGTTATTTGAGAGGTATTTTGGCCTGGGTTGTCAGGCACACAGAAGCATTATTAAGCTAAAGTAACAGCAGCTTGTTTGGGTTTTTTTTACCTCGCTTTTATTCTTTTCCTTCCCTGCATCTAAATGTCATGTCAGAAATTAGTCACGGTAAGGGCATCTAGGCAAGACATCACAGGCAGCCGCGCTCTCGCAGGGCGTCTGTTTTCTAGATCAGAGGCAGTAGCGCTGCAGAAATACAAGGGATATTCTTCTGTGCCCCATATAATTTATATTTATAAGATATTGTCTTTTGATCAATTTATTAATGTTTATATAACAATTAAATCAATATCAAGTAGAGAATGTTTTTTCTTTCAGAAATCGTGAAGTGCTGAATCCTTTCAGCCGACTGATTTTTTCTAAATATGCAGAAAACTGAAATGTTGAAGAATAATTTAATTAAAGAGCTGACTTGTGTAAGATGAATGTTCCAATAGTTTTAAACATTTTAAAATGTCTGAAGTCAATACTTCAATGTGAATTTTTCTGAAACTGTTGAAGATATCAAAATAATAAACAGTGGTGGAGCTAGACTTTTAGACATCAGGGGGTCAGAAGGTGGGCAAGACTTTATCAGGGGGGCCATATACTGAGAAAGGTAATATTGTGTTCTCTCTAAGGGCTGGGATATACTTGCTGTGTACACAAGCGCACACATTAATGTTCTGCTACGTCTGATTATATACCTGCTGCAAAAAGGCACAACGCGGCCAAAATGGTCGATACTGGAGGGCACCGCTAGGGGGAGTATACCGCACTTGAAACCTGTAAGTGTCAAGTTGCCAGTCGCGTTGTATTTCCGGACTTTTTTCCGCTCACAACAAAGATCTCGAGTTGAAAATGGACTTTGCCAACGAGGAAGAAGAATTGATAATTTTACTTTTACTGTTGAAACAAAAGAGAAAAGGTCACGTTGCCGTTAGAAGCGGTAGTGTATGCTGCCGATGTGCACAGACATGCATTATGTGCCGCCCATTGACCAAAATTGTGCATGAGCATCTCTAGCATTTGAATCAATATTGCAGGTTGTGCACGCGAGTGGCCAATGTGCCAAAGGGCGCTAGGAACACGTGGCAGCCATGATACGTACACGGACACGTTGCCAGCAGCAAGTATATCCCAGCCCTTACAAACACTCACATACACGGTTGTGATAAAACTGTGGTCACATTAGAGAAACATAAGAAACAAAATGGCAACTTGAGTGTGCTGCAAAAAAAAAAAAAACACTTTTATCAATGAACTTTCTTTACTTGTGTCTAGTAAATTAAAATTAATCAACAACTGATTATTGGTATGGAAATGGTAAAAGTATTTACACACGGATGCTTTGTTTCTCAACTACAGCTTCTCCTGTAGCTGAACACACTTTCGATTTAAACACTTGACTTACAGCCTGGTTTGTGCTGTTTACAGCATCAGCGATGACTTCTACATGATAATATTGATCAGACTGGTGCAAGACAAGTTCTTTTCTGTCATTATTTCCTGTTTCCTGTCCATGATCAGGTGGCGAGGGATGGATTTGTAAAATCTCCATCTAACAGGATCATTTTGATCCAATCCACCAAAGTTTTGAAATACCCAGATATCAATCCATGGATCTCAGATCCATGGATCTGGATCCTGGGATTTGGAAATCCAGATAATTTCTATCTGGATTCAAAGTTTTGAAGTACTGGGCCCAGGCGTCTTTGGATTGTATTGAAGGCAGAACTGAAGTCTACAAAAAGTCTCCTGACTAAGTGTCCCGGGGAGTCCAGATGGGTGATGTAGCAGACTACAGCAACCTCCGTGCCCCTCTTAGCCCTGTAGGCAAATTGGAGGGGGTCGAGTTGTGGGGGTGACGATGGGCAGAACAAGGTTCAGTAGCTAGTAGTTGTAGGACTGTTCTAGAAATGTGCAGCCAAATGTCAATATTTTTTAAAAGATGATTAATTAGGAAACCATTCTATAATTTACTTCAAAATGATCCAGTAACAGAGGTCATCTGAAAACCTTCTCATCCTCCTCCAGTGACCTGTCATCGCCTGAGGTGGCACCTGGGATGTCCAGTCAGGTTTCTTCTAGCTCCATCCTTAACTGGGAGCTGCTCATTTTTTCCACGACAGTCAAAAAACTGAGCCAGTTTGAGAGTTTAGTTTTCTGGAAATCATTTTAAAATGAAACAAACAACCGAGTCAAACACAATAGTCACATACAATTGAGTCCCTCTTAGATTTCACAGATTCGATTTTTTTTGTTGTTGTTATTATTGTTGAACTGAATTGAATTCATCAATCCCTGAAGGGAAACTGTATTGTTGGGCTAAAAGTTATTGATGGAAAAGTAACTACTTTGCTGCAGGGTTGATAGCAGAGCTTGCAGGATGTTAGATCTCTTCCTCTTTACCCCACAGTAAACCTCTTCCCCATTCTTTGTTTCGTGAGTTCAGTGTAATCAGAAAATTAAAACACTCCCATGTAAATACCACCATTAGATTCTCTTTATTGTCTGATTATACTGAATTGATTAAAAAATCAACAGACTTGTTATTTGACTATTTTTCACTATTAATGTTCTGTATGTTTTTTTTTTAATTATCAGATAGATAGTCAAAATTCAAGCTAATCAATCATCTTCCACTAGGTGCTTACTGTTTTCATTACTTCTCAATTTACTTTGCTACTGATTTTTTACTGATTTCCTCAATGTTTCTTTTCTAAAAGAGAAGAGTCAGCATTCCAGCAGTTTTTTCCTTTATACTTTTCAGGTGAACAATTAAATTATGAATGTCTTCCAAGAGAAAACATTTATCATTATACACATACATAAATTATACCACTTTTACCTCAGGGCTTTCAGGGCGGCAGTCTGGAAGAGCTCCAAACACTTATGATTTCTGACAAAGTGGAACAGCATGTTGTGTGAAGCACTCATTGCAGGAATGTAACTAAGAACACTTTAAATGAAGTATTTACTTCCCATGAGGACTGGGGCTTCTTAATATTGCTGCTCGGGTATAATTCGGGGGAAATAGTGAACTTTTATTCTATTGTCAAGGTTTCAGACATGTCTACATCTCTTTGTTTTTAGGAGACATGTCCTCGTCTAATTTAATCAAAACCAACTCTGAAATACTCCTGTCACTGTTGCCATGAGAACTACCTTTATGAAGTAGAAATAATGGGGGAAAATACAAAAAAGAATACACATAACAAACTGCAAAAATGTACAAACAGATTAGATTGTTATGGAAAGTCTGTCCAATTCAGAACAAAACAATATACCTGACATACATCCTCTTGGTTGTCTTTACCAGCCATCATGGGGGGTATGATACTATAAAAGATCATTAATTACTCAGATGATTGATAAATATAATAGCATTATTATTGCTGTTATTGTTATTGCAATGAGAAATATGTCCCCTTTAAGTGTTGTTCTTCAGCGAATTTGTATCTCGTGTGGGCTGGGGCTTGATTAGCCATGATTGGATGTTGAAGGGGCTTTGAGGCTCAAGCCATTCGACCACATTTCTGCATGGATCCTCTGCTCAGGGCTGCTTTGTTTCTCCACACCATATTTTAATACCAAACGAACATATAATAGTATTGTAGTGAGCTAGGCATCTGCATGGTGCCTCACTTTTATTTAAATGTACTTAGATTAGACATATACATACTTACCACCAATTTCACCAATTTTGAAGAGAAGAAACAACAACAACAGGAAATAAATAAAACCCCAATCAGTCAGGATAAGCCGCACCAACACTGTTCAACTTACTCTGTTAATGCACCTAGTTGAAATATTCAGACATCTCTGAGTTTACAGGGATAACGCCATAACAGGTTAGCCTCAGTGGGATGTGGACATGAATGGGGGGAACAGGGGGATGGCCAGGCCTTGGGCTCTGTGGCAGTCTGCCATTGAGTTCTGCTCCAACTTGATGCTCGGCTTCTGCCAGACTCATAAAGGGGATGTGGGGTTGCCTCTGACACAAGCTGCATTAGCTGTATGTTTATCAGTTCTTTGTAGTCATTTGGTTCCTGATGATAGTTGTATGTGTTACATATATTTAAAGGTTTACATTCTTAAAGCTTAAACGAACTGCAGGTATTTACATACTCATTCACACTCGTCCGGCATCTCCCTCCACATACACACACCCATATACTAAAGTAGTAGAATTGAGTTATCTATATACAGATTTTTCCCCCTCACTTTGTGTGACTCATCTACCACCTCACTTCATGATTGTTAGTATGTTTTTAGTGGTTGTTTGTCTGTCTTAAATATATGAAACATGATGAATACTCTGACCTTTTTACACCATGATATCCTATCTAATCCTCCTGCATAGTCATGTGTAGAATGACTGGGCCAGATGCCAAACATCCAAGTTTATACAGGAGATCCATGTTAGAAGGAGCATTCTTTTTGCCCAGTTATGCACTCAGTGGTGAGATTCATCATTTCCCCAAATCTGTTTAATAAACCCAGAGTATTAGCATGGTCAGTAAAGCTACGTCAGCTAGAGAAGTGGGAAATACATCAGATCGGATAACTATTGCCAAGGATAACCATAATTATCCTTTCAGCCTGATTTTGAAAGTTGTATAAGGACTTCAATACTTCACCCCTCGTGTTAGATGAAACTCAACTTTTTAAAGAGTCCTAAGATCTAAAAGACTCAATCTGGAATATTGAAAATGAGGCTTAAAGTCATAAAGAAGACTGATGTTGCAACAGTTTCAGCGCGAAGAATCATACACTTTTACCCAGGCATGTAGCCAATCAGCCATGATGCAGCAATTATGATTTTTCCATGACAACTCCTCCAAGGATCCGGTCATGGAAAGTTGAGTCAAGTCCACATTTGTTTAATGGAATGCACACAGGAGACTTAATAAATATCATAAATTATATCTGCTGACAGTCAATAACTAAATAAATATGTCAGACAGCGGTACATAACGCTATATGTGGATCTATGCACTCGACGTAACCTGAGCAAAGGAGATTTCACCAGCAAATAGAACTCACAGCATTGTCCATGCAAATATGTGCTTTGGAGCAGAATGACCATTTTGTTAATGCTCACTGATGACAGATGCATAATTGCATACATGTTTGTTCCATTAAGGTCCAAAAGCCCTTTTTAAGGCAACACAGTCATGTTCATCTAAAAGTGGTTTTAAACACTCATAAATAGTGATATACAATTTTATGTAACATTTGAGAAATTGTCCTCCCAGAGGCCTGAAAGTTCAAATATTTAGTTTCTCTATTGTTAGTCACACACTATAAAAGCACCAAAGTTTAGAGTGAAAGTAGTGATGACATCTTTGCTTTTTTTCTCCCCTTCTTCACATATCTGTTGGAGACTTATCTCTTAAGGACTTGAGTCTTGGCTTGTTGCTGAGCAAAGCCAGATTTTGTCTGGAGGGGAAAAACATTCTCCCATCTTCAAAATTTGGACTTTGTTTTAGCAACAAGATGCACAAACTGTTGTTATGGACTATAAAACATCTCCACAAACACAGACACCCTTGTTAAACCGTCACCGGTAATTTGAAATGGTAACAGAGGTGTCGTCTTTAAAGCGCTTCAGATAATCAGTTGGCCTTTTTATGACACACTTCACTGCTCTGGTATGCAGATTGCTGCGCAGAGGTCTAAGTTATTGCATAATTTAACTGATGAGCAAGATGAGGTTATATTTTTGACTCTGATTTGATTACAGCTCAAAAATAATTTGCAGCTATTTGTTGACGTTTTTATCTTTGATTTCAACTTCTGCACCCGGCACATTATAGTCATTTGTTGATTATGGTGCCATCTGTCACTTTCCATCCAAACAGCATAATGCATTAAACATTCCTCATGCTGCCGCAGAATGATTTCTCCTGGCTTTAGTTCAAGAAAAAGAAGAAAATGTCTAGGTGAGCAACGTCTCTGCAGTCAGACAGCTGGAAAACACATTGATTTGATAAATAAGTTTAACTAAGCTATTACTCTAAAAGGTCTGCGCTTGCTACATCTTCACTTAAAATCAAATTAAGGGATTTGTTTTTTTATCTTGCCCTGCAACGACTGTTACCAACACAATGCAATGCAAATTAACTGACATTTAAATAAAGGGATTTCACACCTTTAGGCCTTATCAGGGAGTGGGGCCAGGCTGAGAGGAGATGTACACTCCTGTCTCAGCAAACTGACTTTAGCCAAGTCTTTACGCTGAATGATGAAGCACTTCCTCAACAGTTGTGCATGCAAGCACAAACAGCTTCATTAAGTCACCTACCACCCATTTGATAAGATAAGCACTCAGTAAAGAAAGCCTGTAAGATATGACTTCACTTGACACTGTAGAATCACAATGGTTGCTTCTTTTGACATCTTTCAACAAAGTCTCTTACCAAACAGGATCATGAAAACTTTATTGATTCGTGAAAACAGATGTGTTCTGCTAAAAAGGTCTTCTGCCACCAAGTCTCCACATGGAAGTTACGACATGATGCAATGCAATGCAATACAAAACAATACAATATGATACAATACGATACAGTTGGATGCAGTTTATTGTCCCCATGGGGAAATTTGTCTTGGGCTCAAGCGCTGTTACAATATTTGCCTTGACATCATTAAGACACCACACAACACAGCAGTAAACCACTAAAATCGACACACAACCATCCTATCCACACATCAGCAACATTTAATCTATTGCACTTTACCCATTTGAGATCAAAAAAGAAAATATAAAGACACAAAAGTGAGAAAAAAATGATTAAAACATGAGCCACATAGATAGAGATATTGCACATGCAAAAAGACTTTATATTAAATCATTTAAAAGTTTGATAAGAACTGGAACAAATTAATTTTTTAAATGGTTCATTTTGCATTTTAAAACTCGGTTGGAGGGTTTGAAAGTGTCACTCAACTTCCATCCCAACATAACCTCAACAAAACTAACAAAACAAGTTGATCACAAGGAGGAAAAGTTAAGTTCACTGTTTCATGACTGTTTTGCATTTATCCTCAGAGCTTGGGGCTCCGCTGTGATCCTGCAAAACATTGTTGGAACCACTGGAATGAAAAGATCTTTTGCTGTTTCATTTTTACATTTCATCCATAAAACTGAATATAAAATTGTTCTGAAGATAATCCTAGAAACCATAAAGCTATTACATTAAGCCAATAATCACCCATCAGGAATGTGTGGAGTGTCAGTGAATATGTCGATGCCATCTGACCCCATCGTGTTTTTCTATGTTCTCAGCAGCTTTAAATCTTTTCTGTCTCTTCTTCTTTTCTTCCACTGTACAACAGACCATGAGTTGCCATACTCTTAAAAGGTCCTAACAAAGCTGTATCCTCAAACTGCACACAAACTTCTCTGGTGAGAGAGCAATAATGAAGGGATGAAACACTGCTTTGTTTACATTTTTGATTTGTGTGGTCTTCTGCTTTCTCTTGCTCGATGCCATAAATAGATTTCAGCCCTGTTCTGAAGTGGAGAATCAAACTCTTAAGGCCATTACATACTCAGGAAGAACAGAGAAGCTAGGGCCTCATTCACCAACATATTTGTTCTTAAGTCCTGCTAACATACCTTTTACAAGGATCACAATGTTCATGAAAGTCTTTGCATCTTGATTTTTTTCTTAGGTCAAAATAAATCCTACGAACTCTCAGCAGTACTGTCACAAATATTTGAGTGCAGACATGTTTGAACAAAGTCAGTATTTGTGTTGTCTTCTGCGGTTCAGTTCGTATGATAAGATTATAGTCATTTTTAGATTTTTTTAAAAATAACTTTACAAAGCATTTTGTTATTTCAAAATAAATAGCAATATATTCCAGATCATCCAGATTGAGAAAATCTGCCAAAATTCAGCAGTGGAGCTTTGAACTTTCTGAGAATAGTAGCCTATGTGGATTTTAATATATATATATATATTTAAAGGAATATGAAGTCATTTAAGAATAGAATAAGATTAAATGAATGTGTACTAATGACAAGTTTTTTTTCCAATTTCAGAATGGAAGAAAAGAAATAACAGAAAATTTGATCTTATCTTTAAAAAAGAAAGACTTTGTGCTGCAGGAGACAATGCCAGGTTTTTAATAAGATAGAAATCTCTTATTTTAATACAACAGAGGATTAAGTCAGCAACTTAATTTCATACGAATTTAACATGTTGCACTTCTGCGCATCTTCTATCAGATTTGGATAGAAACTGGATCTATCTTCACACATGTGCGTATCATGTGTATTTATAACTATTATCACCGAGACAGGGAATAAAAGGAAGGGCAGGGAGGTTCTTGGCGTGTTTTTTACACAGTGGGTAATTAAGCGCTTTGACTGACAACAGAGTGCCAAAAGGCACAGACGCGCTCTGATTGGCCGAAACGCATTTTACAATCTTCTCTTGTTTCCAAGCTCGGCACATGCGGAGCGCTTCACCTCCATAAAGTTTGACTGAACCCAGAAGCGCAGCACAGCGGCGGAGCGCGGCGAGGCTGCAGCCACAGGAGACCGTCTGTTAACCACATCTCAGGCTTTTCTCTGCGTCGTTGCTACTTTGCATTTCTTCATGAAGTGAGTGCCGAGGCGCACAGCTGTGGTTTCCGTTTATTGTAAAGAGAAAACATGAGGTCTACTTCTGCGTCGTTTTGGAGGATGATCCGGCTGGCTGTGACAGTGGCGCTCCTGTCAGCCTGCACTGCATCAGAGTACGAGTACCTGGGCTGGAAGACGGATGTGTACAACGGCGGGCGCAGCTACGGCAAGCCTCCACAGTGCATGGAGATCCCGGAGGATCTCCGGCTCTGTCACAATGTGGGCTACAACCAGATGTTGCTCCCTAACCTGCTGGAACACGAGACCATGGCCGAGGTGAAGCAACAGGCCAGCAGCTGGGTTCCTCTGGTCCACAAGAACTGCCACCCGGGCACGCAAGTCTTCCTCTGCTCGCTCTTTGCGCCCGTATGCTTGGAGCGGCCGATCTACCCGTGCCGCTGGCTGTGCGAGGCAGTGCGGGACAGCTGCACCCCCATCATGGAGGCGTTCGGCTTCCCGTGGCCGGAGATGCTCACCTGTGACAAGTTTCCCCAAGATGATGTGTGCATTGCCATGACGCAGCCCAATGCCACAGAATCCACAGACCCTACAGGTACTTAAATCATTTTTATATGAAGCTTATAGGGTTACTATTGCCAGGCTGTGCCTGCGAACACACAGAAACAACTTGGGTTAGAGTAAAGGATCACTATGTCCATGTAGTGATGGTTTTGTGGTCATCTTCTACTTCAGAGAAGTTTTAGTTCTGTGTCATTTAATTATTTTCATTACAGCTTATTTTCACTGGTTTCATATTGAAAGAATTCTTTAACCCAGTGTCATTTAATTTTCCTTTCTAAAATGGAAACATGGGAGAAATTGGCTTCAAAACTAAGGGCTGTAACCAGGGTTTAAGAAAATAGAAAGAAAACAAAAGATCTCTAAAATCTTTTTTTCTGTTTTAAGCTTGAATGGAAATGTTCAGAAGCTTTGGCTCCTCTGCCATATTTAAAAGCAACATCAAAATATAAAACTAAGATAACCCAGTGCAACTTTAGTTTTGGAAAATAAATATGGTTTTGATCGGACTTTAGAAATTTTCCTCACATTCCTTTCTTCTGACCATGAGAAGGAAGCAGCTGAGTGGGTTGACCAATACATGATCAACATTTAACCATATCAGGATATTTTTTTTTACTGAAACTGGCTCCTAACTCTGACTAACCACTTGTTTAAAAAAACAAACAGACAGCACTTTTGCCGCCGCGTAAAAGTCGACACCTGTGTAGTTAAATGGGCTTGAGAATGTTGTTTCAGGAGTAAAGTTGCATTTGCAGATGCAAATCCAATCACAAACAAACCAAATACAACCTTTTGGGGGAGAAAAGTGAGAAAATTCAACTGTGAAAAACCAGAATCGATCCCGCTTTAACACTTGTGCCCCCTTTCCCCCTAAAAGTCTTTTTTTTTTAAATACTACTACATAAATGTTGACTTTTTAATGTGAATGTGAACTTGCTTGTTGGAGTGATGTTGCAGTGTTGGAAAAGCTCTTAACACATGGTAGTCATTTATTTCAAGGTGTTTGCTGAGGCAGAGGACAAAGCTGGGAGGAAGTCCAGCAGCAAAAATGTGGATACCTGCATCCATTAATTCCACTTCTCTGACAAATGCATTAAATCTGATGAAAGATGAAATTCTGGAAAACACACTGTCTGAATAATGTGAACCATAAACTGGTCTGGAGGCAGTTTCAAAACATAGCTCACAAGGACATGTCCCCCCCCCCCCCCGATCCGCAGCCTCCCCAGACACAACAGACACCTCATGCACCAGTGAAAAGGATGTATTAACTCAATCCAGAAAAATGGTCTTCCAGCACTGACGCCTGTGAGCCAAGTTGAAAACATACCAGAGGGGCCTCTAGAAATGCACAAAAATAACAATTTTCTTGGAAGATAAAACTTGGGTTCATTCAGAATGCTTCTGAATTAAGAGTTTGGCTGCTCTGAGGGGCACAAATCAGAGAAGAGACACCATAAACCTGAGGGTTCTTTCCATCATCACATCATGAAAATGACGTTTTTTACAATTCAAAGCTGTACATTTCTTGAAAAGGTTCTTCCTTAACATTTTGGGTTAGACTATGGACTGTGGAGCTCCCAGTTTCTGGAGCGGGACCAGACACTGTGTGGGTGTTACGGACTTTTTCTTAAAAAAGATTTCCTTTTCAGGGTAAAGGGGGGGGGGGCCACACAGAGCTCTGCACTCCCCAGACGCCACCTGCTATCATTTGTCAGCACTAGTGATAAATAAAGTTGGCGTTTACCGCAGGCCTGATGAAGCTGGGATGTTAAAAGTGAAGTTTTGTTTCCCCGCTATCACTATCAGTCTGGAAAGTCTCAAAATCCACTCTTAAGGTTGATAAAGAGAAACACAAGCAGGCTAATCTCCTGGGTCGTTATTGAATGTTAATAGAGGTCAGCTTCCCTGTGCTCACCAGGCCATGGCTGGTGATAATGGATTTAAAGGAGAACCAGGCTTAAATAGGCAAAGGGATCCAGTGACACAGTAAACAGTGTCTGTTTTCACAAACTCTTCACACTTAGCTGTTACTTTCACAAGTTTATGTTAAACATGCGTAATGGACAACTGGTAACTGAAAGAAAGCTTATTAGATTCCCTTTTCCTGCCTCTCTTGACTCAATCGATCCTGGTCCATGTTGGGTTAGCCGATTTCAGGCTGTAAGTGCTGCGTGACTCTGCGATGGTTACGAAGGTCCAAGCTTGTTTGGAAAAGTAAGCTGTCTGGCATGAAGCGATCATGTTGGTTAAGCATTCATATGAATTACTTTTTGGCAAAAACACTTTTGGCTTTCTTGGTTTGTCCCTTGGAGCAAGACTTACTTGAATTGTCGAAACGTTGTGAGCTTGAGCTGGTTATTGATACAATCTTTCCTTATAAACTCTAAAAATATTTGAACATATATTGTCGTACGCATAGGTTGAAAAGTGGTGTTATGTTGAAGAAAGTGATGAAGAGTGTTAAGTGGCACTCTTAGTTACAGCCGGCCATAAAAGCTGAAGACATTCCTCACTGAGGTCAGGTCATCCGAACATGAAACCCAAGATACAAGGTGCTTGACACCAGACACTAAATGGGATCTCTACATGCAGAGAGATTAAAGGATTTAATTCTGTTGTGTTTACATTTTGACTTGTGATTCTTTTCCACATAAGGTGGTGATAATTAAGGTATCTGTTGCTGCATTTGATATATTTTTCTTCCTTTTCCATATCCCCATTGCTTTCTTTTTTCTCTCCACAGGATACCCTGCCGTCTGCCCTCCATGTGACAATGAAATGAAAACAGACGCCATGCTGGAGCACATGTGTGCCAGCGAGTTTGGTAAGCATCCTCTCAGCACCCGCGTAACACAAACAACACTAGTCGCACACACTTTGACATGCATCAAACATCTATGTAAAAATCGAAAGTACAGTTTGATTGTCTTATCTTTCATCCCAAACCTTAAAAACAATCCATGCCTGCCTGGTGGGGAAGAGGATGGTGATGTGTGACTAATGAATTGGGGTCATTGAAGTTTTTATGTGGCAGTAGTAAAGTGGGATGTTTGTTTTGCTGTCTGGGTTGACTGTTGTTATGGAGTTCTCTGTGCACATGGAGGACTATCCATATTATCTTAAGTTTGTAATAATGAACAGTCTCTAAAGCCTTTATTTAGAACAGATTTGATTACCTCACTCATTTTGGATCAGAGATTACATAGTCATCTTGTTTATTTGTGCACACATAAAGGCCTTAGGTTAAAACATGTAGCTAATGTAGCCTAGAACCTGATATAGAATAATAAAGATTTGTGTGTAGTAGGGATGACATTTTTTGTGAGAAATCCATTGAAAAGCACAACATTTTAAAGGGAATCTGAATACTCCCATTTGAACTTGACGTCTTGCCCTTTCACCTGCTAAGTTTTTGTGGTCATTTATGCTAACATAGCATAAGTGAAAAATGTGAGCTCAACAAATAATATCAACAAATAAACATAAAAAACTATGTGAGAAGAAATTTGTGAAAGTTCTTCTAACACAACTGATTAAAAATAGTCTGTTAGCAAGCTTTAAGAGACATTAGCTTGAACTTATTAGCTTGAAGTTATGTTAGTTGCCTGCGAAAGGCAGCGCTGCTTGCGGCTGCAGCCCCAAGTCTACCTGATCCTGTTAATGTTCATCGTTAATGTTTGTTTGTCTATTCTTGGACGGGTTGTAGGCCTACTGAGAAGACAAATTTCGTTGTACCGGGACGCTGGCTCAGTGACAATGAACTGATTTAAAGTCACGCTAGCTTAAAGTTAAGTTAGCTTTAAGAAGCAGGGAAAGAAGATTACCTAAATGTTGGTAGTACAGGACAGGTCTAGAGAAATTAAGATGAATTGAAACATGGTTAAGTTACTCATAGTTTTATCATAAATTAATGGTTGGAATTTTGTTTGAACAATGTTAAATCGATTTTCTTAATAGTTTTCATAGTTTGTAATATATAAAAGCTTTGACAGACAATTAAAAAGGCCGAATCAATAGCTCCATTGCAAGGTATTAGCCCATAGTTTTTTTAAAACATTCACCCCAAAAGGGTTTCATAGATGCCTCAGTCATGTTCTAACATTTTAGTTTAGGGAGGAAAATGAATAAAAATAGATTTTTACACAAGTGAGCACCTATTTTGGACATCTTTTAGAGGTATCAGATCATGTGAAATGATCCTGTTGCCAGTTTGTTTGCCAGAGTGCCTCAGTCCAACTGGATGGGAAACAAACCTTAAAACATCCTTAATAAGTCAGGAAATAGCGTCTGAAGCTGAGTCATTTGTGGAAATTTATGAATCTTACGCAAGGAACCCAGCAGGTTATAAAGTTTCATGTTTATTAGTCGTTTACTTCGAAAAGTCAGTGACGCTGTGCTTGTACTTGCACACTTAAATGCTTGTGGTAGAAAATATGACAGGCAGAATGCAGCTGTAAATTATACAAGACCCATGCACTAAAAAGTACATTTAAAGCCCTGAGCTCAATTAGAAATGCACAAACATCAACTGGATTGCAGTTATGAGGATTTGAAGAATAATATGCAAGATGCAGACAAGATGCAAGATGTTCGTCTTTCATGTTTTATTTGTCAGCCGAACCAAAACTTGCAGCAGCCTAAATTCCAGGTGCCATGCCGAGCAGACATGGACTAAATGCACATTGGAAACAGATTCTCCACCAGTTCTCAGGAAAAGTTTAAAGTTACATTTGTTTAACGAATTGCTTTGGTGTTTATGCTGTGGTATTGGTACTTGCCTTTTTCAGTCTGTGTCCTGGTTTGCCAACACTAAAGGCACATTATTGGCCCGTTTCATCTCAGATGAAGACAAATGTTGTTTTGCCTGCTTGTCATAATTCCCCTAACCAGCTGACAAGTGAGGATACACAGATAGATTTACTGTTGGGCTGAGAATGAGACAATGTGCTGTTTATGTTGCAGGTTTGACCCTATAGAGAAATAAACTCCTCTGGAATGCATCAAACTTTGTTGTTACCTTTAATATTAAAATTGAGAGAAATGGTTTTTCAGAGAAAACAACTAATATGCAGCTTCTTGAGACATGGTGTATATCACTGGCAGAAATAAAGATTTGTTAGTTGTTTTTTCCAGCATAATTCAGTTATGGTCTAAAGAAAAAAACTGCAACTATAAATATGTCGTACAGCAGCTTAGGCCAAGCATGAGTTACTGTCTTGTCCTGAGAAAAAAAAGAAAATATGCAGATGGAAAAAATGCCTGGCTTTAATCATGATATGTTTTATCCCACCAACTAAAGATAAGACCATCATTCTGATTGCATTTTACTGTTTTGACTTGACTGGAAGTGGATAGTTTGTAATGGCATGTTTTTGGAGCCTGTGTTTTATATCCAAGTTGCAGACAAGCCTGTCTGTTTTGTTTGGAGAAGACTACAGATGTAGATAGGACAGATAGATGTCTTGCTCTTCTCAGTGGAACGTTTGGATAGAAAACCACAGGGAGGGTTGAAGAATGAATCAGTGGCTTGAACTCAAATCTTTATTAATCTGCACGGACCAGTAGTGTGTAAAATATTCACACTTTGCTTCCTGGAAGAAGCAAAGGAACTTTTCTCAGCTCTTCTTTTGTTAAAGTTTTTTTTGTTTCCGTTCAAATTCTCCAGCAATTTGCATATTCAACTTTTCCGTGCTCTGTGAGTTTGATGAAGATTGAAGCAGCGAACGTGGAGACAAAATAGCTTTTTTATTTGAGCTTGTTGGATGTTGGAGTTGTTCTGGCGCAGGAGAGAAAATCCTTTTAACAAGTAACCGGTTCTCAGCCAAGCGTGTTTGGAGGCGCTCTGCGATGTTTCTGAAGTGTCTCGCTATGATTCTTCTTCCCAACGAGCAAATAAATTCATGAATATCCTATTTGCAGCACTTGGTTGGTAACAGATTTACAGCTCATCCCACTCAACACTTTGTTCCCACAGCATTTTATCCCTGTGCTTAAGGTTTTACGGTACCTCATTGTCCCAAAAAATCCAGCACCCCTTCAATTAAAATCTCTCCTCAGACGGCTCACTTTGTTGTCGTTGCCAAATTGCTCCCACCCTTTGCTGATGTGGTAAACAACAGGGCAGCTCTGTGCTGGAGGACTGATCACTTCAGCTTATCGGATCAGTTGTGTTTCCATTATTGGGAACTGGGGGCAGTACGTACCCTCCTCCTGGATTTACGATGCTGTGGGAGCTGTCTGTTCATCTGAACCTGCCGTGGAAATTAGGTCACAAGTCAGGGACCACAACTGAAATTGGACTTTCCAACTTTTTTTTCTCTACTTATATATTGCTTATATCAGAGTCCTTTTATCCAAGTTATTCCAGATAATCCATGATAAATGCTGTTTGCTCAATGTTTGAAAACGTACATGTTGTAGAGTTCAGAGAGGCTTACTTTACTAGGTGGGACCAGTGGAATCAAAAACAGTTTTTGTTGTTTTTGCTTTATCTGTCTTTATAAAACAAATGTATACATATCTTTTTTTGAAAAAGGTTTATCCCCTTTAAATCCTCTTTTGACTGCTCAGGTTTATCTTATGACCCTGTATCAGTTTAATCATTCACCATCATCATGTGCAATGAGTAAAACAATCTGATTTCCTTTGTAAAGTCGAAAGTACTTCAGAAAATTGCTTATAGCGCAAACATATGCAGATAAGTGGGGCGGAATTGTTAAAGAGAGAACGTTGTTAGGCTGAAGAAGGTAGATGTGGCTTGCCAGACTTAATCAAATTTATTTTAGGCAGTCATTTCGGGTCAAGTAGTGTTGTCACATAGCGTTAACCTCAACCGAGAAGGGTTTTCTTTTTTAGACTGTGTTTAGTTTTATAAACCTAAGCATGTATTTTTGAACATGTACCATACATTGTATGAACCTAACTATGTATATTAATTCTAATCTTAACCGTGTAGTTTAACTGTTAAATCTGACATTTGTGGCCGGTAGCAAAATAAAATGGTACATAATTTTGGAAAGAAATGTGTCTTTGGTCCATTTTATGTAAATGCAACATTGTCAAAGTTCACTCAATATTCATGTATAGATACAAAGTCTACTAAGTGCTGGTATGAGTACTCTGATAAATATCCATTCATCTACTTTCTATACCTGATGAATCCATTCCAGGGGCACTGAGGAGCATACTTAAGGAAAAACACACAATTAAAACATTCTAGGACATATGAATATTAAAAATGCCTTGTAATGTACTTAAGTACTATATTAAGGTATTTTGAGCAAGAACAGGGTAAGTTTCTCCAGCTACAAGCAAAGCATTGTTGTAATTATTTGATGTCAGCTTCCCATTGAATGCTGCTGCTGAAGAGATTAAAACCTTAAACAACACAAGGTGCAATGAAAGTTCAGAGCGTCACCAGATTAACAAGGATGGAGGATTTATCAAGATGAAGTCCTTTCAGGTGTGGGCCAGGCCTTCTCTGTCATGACTCACTAATTATGAGTGCTGCCCATTTTGATTCCTCAGAACACTAAGCCTCCTCAAAGAGAGCGTTTGACGGGGGATGAAAGTCTTAATCCCTACCATGTGCACTCTTAATACAGGAGGAAAGAAAGGGCAGCACTTTAGCACTTTAATTAACAGAGAAAGATACAAGCACAATGGTAGAGGGAGCAGCTTCGTTGAGCCAGTTCAGGTCATTATGTTGAATCTTATTCCGCTTAAAGCAAGTTAAAGTGTTTTATCAGGTCAGATCTTTGCTGGGGCGGGAGAAATGATTCATCCTTATTCAGACTCTTTCTACTGAATTTTTTTAATAGTTTCTTTCAACATCACTTGTCTCTTACGTAGAGTTGTTGTGCCCCACACACATGACATGGCTGTTTATCACTGAAAAATTACTTTACGCAATACGTGCGGGGCAAATAAAAATTTTGGACCACCAAAGTCTGACTCGTGCACCAGTTTCAGACGGGGTTAATGAGGGAAACAGTGAGATTAGAAGGTTAAACAGAGTGTAGTGAAAGATCAGGGGTTTTATGTTCAATCTGATTCAGAAAAAGATTAAACAAAAGAATTACAAAGAGCTGCTAATCGTGACTTATGGAGAAATTACTGTTTGTTCTGTTGCTAGTCACCATTACAGTGATCGCCAAACAGCAAACTGATTATTCAGCTGCAAGAGTCTAAGTGTCTGTGTTGTTCCACTAATATAAACTGAGACGCTGTTGCGGGTAAAGCTGACAGGCTTGTGAATGGTTTGATTCAGTGAATCTGAATGTGCTCAATTAGAAGGCATTAGGTGTGAGTCAAGTGGAAGAAATGCATGTTTAAACAATTTTACATAGAGTTGGAAAAGTACATCATAATGAAAAGGGAATCATGCTGGCATTCTTTTTACCCCTGAAGAGATGATACAAACTTGTCATGGCTTGATACCCTGTGATAAACTCATGGTTTCTCCGCATACAAGCACAACTGTGCCTAGACGAGTCATTTTTTTTAACAAGAAACCATCTTTTTCTCTTGTGTCTCCACCACAGCTTTCAAAGCCAAGATCAAGGAGGTGAAGCGGGAAAAGATGGACCGCAAGGTGATCCCGCAGAAGAGGAAGAAGATGTTGAAGGCGGGGAATCTGAAGAAAAAGGACACCAAGAAGCTGGTGTTGTACTTGAAGAATGGTGCAGACTGCCCCTGTCAGCAGCTAGACAACCTGGGGAACCAGTATCTAATCATGGGTCGCAAGGTGGATAAGCAGTACCTCCTCACAGGCATCCACAAGTGGGACAAGTCCAGCAAGGAGTTCAAAAAGGCCATTAAAAAACTTAAGACCTACAAATGTCCCGCGTTTGAGAATG
Source organism: Leptatherina wallacei (assembly GCA_028567055.1). Lineage (NCBI taxonomy): Eukaryota > Metazoa > Chordata > Actinopteri > Atheriniformes > Atherinidae > Leptatherina > Leptatherina wallacei. The sequence goes on along the minus strand of JAOXYM010000012.1, from coordinate 27,001,626 downwards.
TCTTCAAATAATTCGACCTAAGGCCCAATTCCAGGTCGCGTCTCATCCTACATGTGAACTTGCACAAGAAGCATTCACTTTGCTTTCTATTGTCCTGTTTATATATCTATATATCTTTGTATATTTACTGATATACTTTGGGATGTCCAGTGTTCAGTTTTAGTTGAATGTGGTGAGTGATAATACTACAAATTGATTAAAGGGTTGAGTTTTCCTTTTTCACGTTGAGCTTAAAGAAAAGGACTTCTAGTAAAAGGCCTTCTCACTGAATTCATTTCCACTAATACACATATAGTGTAGACTCTTTGTTTCATTCTTCCTTTTGTTGTACAGGTCAGAAGATTGGTTGGACATCATGGAAAAATCAAGACCGAGAAGAAAAGGTTGATACCGTTTTTTGTTTGTAGCATGCAGACCATTAGCTTACTAGCATAAAGATGAGAAAAAAAGCAAGCTTTCCTCTCTCCAAAAGTAAAAGAGGAATGGTAATTTGTACTTTTTTGTATGTAACCTAAATGTATCATATTTTTTTTTGTTTGTTTTTTTTTTCCTTTTTGAGGAAATGGTCAAGCTAGCTTGTTCCCCACTTTCAGTCTTTATGCTAAAGCATATTAATCATATGCTAGTTGGGTCCTAGCAAGAAAAATGCCCAGCTACCCTTTAAAAAATCTTTCTGATCAAATGATAATATTACTTAAATCACTGATAAGATAACTGACGTTGAGCTTTTAAAGCCACATGGAGGATGAGAGAGATGATTATGTGTTAAATTAAAGACTGCACTACCAGCATTTCCAAACATGTCTTTCTTTACTTGAAAATCTTAGACACATAACCACCAGTCTGCATCATAAGACAGCATGCAGGCCTGTATTGCAGTTTTCTTGATTCTGACTCAATTTTGACCACTTTTCTGTTTTTATACATCCAGCCGTCAAGGATCAGTAGCCTATTCATTAGTATTGGTACACGACTTGTAGTCATATCAATTTATTTTTAAAAGTGCAGAACTTATCAAAATGTCGACTTTGTGTTCTGGTCTGTTCTGTTTTAGTGTCTCTGGTCCCTTTTTAGCACTCTTTTGTTTCAGAGTCGATTGTCAGCGGTTCATTGCTGCTTATTACATGTACATATTAATTTTACATAAATATGGAAAAACAAACTGGTGTCACTTATTATTTCATCATGAGTCAGTAGGCCTACAGATTTACCTGTTTCTTAGATATGGGGTAGAGGGTTCATTAACATCCTTTTTTTTTTCTTACATATTCATAACGTACTGGAATTGAAAAGCTCCATCACTGCTGTGCCTGAGAGTTTCTTGAGAATTTGATCCTGGAGAATCAGCTAGTTCGTGATTTCTACCAATAACCACTACTGTGTTTACTTTGGCTGTACTCTGCATTGCAAAATACTTTTCTTAGTCATCTAATTATCAGTGGCTCCGTTTAAATGAGGTTTATTGAAAATGTCACTGCAATTTGAATGAGTTGACTGTATGCAACTAAATACAGCCTCAATCTAAAAGTTAGAAGCAGGTTATGTAGGAGTAAAAGCAATCTCTGTTACCTTTATCTGGCATCTTGAAACTATCTTGCCATCCAACTGTCAAATCTCTTATCTCTTTGTGAGCCCTCATTTTGGTCTTTGCACGGTATGTGTGACATTGTTAAAACAAAGTGGAGTAACAACTGCCAAAACAGCCAGCTTCTGCTTTGACAGCTCTGTCAAACAGAGCTGCTTCAAACTAACAATTTCACGCTCCTTCGAAAAATAAACCATAATGTTGCCAGATCTTTACACCAGAGGATCTCTTCACACAGGCATGTTTTTTTTAACCTCCCATCTCTTGTACAATGTTTGGGTGTCTTCGGATTCAGGTTCACTGTAGTTTCACAGACTGTTGGCGTCTCGGAATGTAGCGTAAAAATGCTAATCCTGAGTTATACATCATTAAGAGTTGATGCTGATAGTGAACTACTATGCTTTCTTAACCCAAGGACAGCTCTGTCTGATCAGCTGTCAAAGAAAAAAAATGTTTTCACAAAGCTTATGCCAGTGTTCCCGTTTAACAGGCGTGACTTTCCAATGTCATTTCTTTTGAACCACGGATAATAACGCAAGAATGTACATACATCATCCAAAATTCTCAACAGGGGCCGTCTTTATTTAGCCGCAACAAGAAACATAAAACTTAGTATTTCAATGATGAATGTTTTAATGTAAATACTTTTATGAGCTGGATTCTGTCATGTCACTACAACATCCATAAACAAAAAAACATGAAACCAGTCTGTCAATAAAAGGCTTGTTAAAAACCAGGAAATATCAAACACACTCATCTTTTGCCCATCTGGTTCCAGTAATGGCTTTGTTATTGGAAAATATATCTCAGATGTGGATTTTGTTTTCTAATCATTCAGCTGCTTTCAAAAGAGCCACGGGGGAAAAGTCCAAAATGTCCTATTCAGAGGTGATCTGCAAGAATCCCGTTGGTCTCTCTACAAACCTCAGACTGTCAAAGCTCATTGGATCCACATCAATTGCTTATAAAGTATTAATTCAAGGCCCGCAATAGAAATGCTACATACTTTATTTCACTCTTTAATAAGGCCTCAGTTTCTGCAATAGCATTCTGCAAGTGTTGATGTTGCAGGGACAAAATTATCAATACATTTTTAAAATCCTGAAATTCTCCTCAAGAAACTGCACAGCAGCAAACCTGCCAAGAAAGGGAAGACCACCAAAGCTCACAGACGAGATTTGTGGCTGAAGTAGCCTGGAGGAGCTGCAAAGCTTACCAACCATCAGGTTAAGGTCATCCCTACAGTGAAGCATGGTGGTGGCAGCTTCATGCTATGGGGATATCTAACTCAGGAAGACTCTGGGAAATTAGTCAGAATGAAAAGTGACTGCCCTAATATAGCACTTTTATTGTCTTTTTGACTACTCAAAGTGCATTTACACTACAAGCCACATTCACCCATTTAGACACTCACTCATTTATACTCAAAAAAACATTTTCAGAGAGGTTATGGATACGTACCCAAATGGAGCAGTACAACTGTAAATCGTTTGGGCAGAGCTGCATAGTATAGTTCATGTGAAACCAGCAAAAGACACAAAAAAGAACAATAAGAACAAAATAAAGAAGCACTTCTCTTAATTTCTCTTTCTCAGAATGTGCATTATCATGATCTCCTCCACCATTGCCACATTTGCTGTTGCATATTGCTATCGAATTGCATCGGACCTCAGAAGCAAACTCTGAGCTCTGATCTGCCCTCTAGTGGATGTCTTGTCTGACAACCATGTCAACGTACGCACACATTGGAGTATGTGGGCAATGACGTTTCAATCAATCAATCAATCAATCAATCAATCAATCAATCAATCAATCAATCAAAGCTTTAATTCTATAGCACTTTTCATACAGATAAATG
>JAOXYM010000012.1:26969997-26986833 GCA_028567055.1 Leptatherina wallacei | reverse complement strand
TTGCAAGACGGAAAGGTACCGGAGATCATTCCTGCCAGCAGCCATCACCCTCCGGAACAAGGCCCTATCTTCATCTTTGAATTATTTTTTTTTGTATCATTATTATTATTTAAAAAAAAGAAGAAAAAAAAGAATAATACCGTGCTACAACAATAATTTCCCTCTAAATAAAGTATATTTCATTTCATTTCATTCATATCAGAGTACATGAGAAGTCTTTTTCTTGTTTGGTTGTCATTTGACATCTTTGTTTAATTTTTTGTACATTTATAGCTGGTGCTTGTACTCTTCAGGAGGACAAGAATTTCTTGTGTATGGCTGTCCATGTGCATGGTGGGGCTGGGTAGATTGATCCAAATACTGATTGTATTGATAACAAGGCTAGTATCAGTATCCTTTGATACCAGCACGAGGAGATCGATATTTTCCGTGCAGAGGGTTTTGATGGTAAAAAGCCAGACGATATGACCGAGAGACAACCAATTGTAGGTTTTGCTTTTGTTTAGCTAATTTGCAGAGTTGAAATAATTTTTCTCAAACAGTTGTGTTAACAGTTATTCTAGTATTTTGTTACATCATTGATGTTATTTTATATTGTTTGCAAACAAAAAGCTTGAATTTAGATTTCTCAGTTTATTAATAGAAAATGTTTCATTTGACAAAAATCTTTGCACTGTGTTTTCTTATTTTCATAATCATGATCAATAGTTAAAGGCAAAATCATTAAATGATTGTGATATTCAAACAAAAAGTATCAGTATCGTATTGTATCGGTAACGGTGATACTTGCCCTGGATTAACTTGGTGTTGGATGAATACCAAAACCAGCAGTATCGCCCAGCCCTGGCAGGTTTCAGACACACATTTATTTTTAACAAACACAATGTTAAAAAGAGCAAAAAGACTCTTTAATGCTTTAATATTTCCCATAATACTCAGAACAGCAAAAGTATTCTTGCACAATGTATATTTTTAATTTCATGTTTTTTTTATTATATTTATACTTCTCATTGCTCTTCTGACTTTTAAATGACCAAAAATCACAGTTTGATGTTTATCCTGCACAGTATTTGGGATGTCTAAGAAATCTGTAAAGTCCAGGAACACACTTTCAACATTTTAGACAAAGTTATGGACATAACGGCTTAAAAAACAGTGTTACTGAGCAAGACTCTGAACTCTGACCAACTCTGTCACCTAAACAAAGTGATGACAGCCTTTTTCAAACTCCTGAGGAATTCAGACAGAGCTCCAGGCTTAGAAAACACACTTCCCTTCCACCAAAGGCCTAAATTAAGGATATGTTGTGAAATCGGCTGTTTGGCACTGAAATGAAAGCAAAAGTTGGGAAGGTTAGCTGGAAGGATGCTTTTAAAATCTGATGATCCTTATGCCAAGACCTTCTTTTCTCAAGTGGATTTTAAAGTTTTTGGTGGATGTTTGTCTTATTTAATCATAACCAGCTGCAGATTGCCAAATCTAAATAAATCCTAGCTGTCTAAACATGAACTACATTCCAAAACTTAATCCTAATGCTGATTTCAACAGTTGCTCAGAATAATCTCATTTATATTTATTTATTAAATTGTTCATTTATTCTCCAAAGGACAGCAGTCTGAGTTTCACTTTCACATGTCTGTCTTTTTAAAGATTTTTAAAGATTTACCTACCTCCCAGGGTTTCGCTGGTTTCACTTTATTTCAAATCCTTTTCCAACTCAAAAACACAAGAAACTTGAGGCTGAGATGTTTAGAAACTCAGCAAGGAATATAAATAGTTATCAGACATTACAATGGTAGATTTTGACCGTATGATGGATGTAAAATGTGTGTTTTCACTGGATGGTGTGCAGCTTTGTGCAGCAGCACAGAGACGGTAGCGAAGAATCAACTGAAAGTTATGATGCTTTTCACAGAAGATGCCAGATGGCGTGTCTTGCAGAGTGACTGAAATGGAGAAAAGATGTAGGCATTCGACACGGATATGAGCCAAATCATCACCAGAGTTTCAAAGAATAAAACTAAGATGGAAAAAAATAATTTTTTACCTCCATATTTATTTACTGAGTACATTGCAACTATCACTTAATTGCAAGTCCGAAAGAATGTGAAAAAAAAAACATTTGAGTTATGGGGTGACAGTCAGATGTGAGTAGATACCCTGTCTTATTTGAGGAGGGGCTCTCTATCAAAGACTGCTCTTCACAATATGTTTGTAGCTGTGGTCACCGGGCTGCAAAAGATCATGCAACAGTTTTGAAATTTTGAGTCTTCTCCAGTCCACACTCAGATATACAGCATACCAATGGAGGAAATTCAAAACCATTTCTACACTCCACAGGAGGTCTGGTAAACAAAGAGCTCTCTAAAAGCAAGTCATGTACTAGTTTCTGAGGTCAGAAAGACAACCTAGAGTAATATCTGAGCAACTAAAGCCCTTACTCGCATTTTAATGTTCATGAATTCACTATAAGGAGGACATTAAACAACTGTGGTGTGCATGAGCTGCAAGGAGAAAGACAATGCTTTAAACTTGTGAAAAAGAAAATTCTCCTAATTTCTAATTAGCATTCGATCATACAGCTTCTGATGTGTAAACAAAAAGTAGCGTTTGATACATTACATTATGTCAATGTTTACGTAACAACATCTAAGGCAAAATGCAGAGCCAGTGAGTGAAAACCAAGTACATATTTACTGTTTCCATAGGGATTAGGAGGGTTAATATCAGCCAGGTCCACTGGAGAAACTGATCATCACCGAATGTGACGTTAGCACCTCTATAAAAGCCAAAGTTTTGGCTGTTTGCTGCTCTGGATCATTCAGGTGTGTGTGTTCACACAATGTCAAAAGAAAAAGATATCAATCTGTGAAGGCTTAGACAGCCTTTTCCAAACAATTTTGAGTCCATCATTTCACAGTAGGAACAATAACACGCATGTAGAAAACATTCCAGACAGCTGCCAGTCTTTCCAGGACTGCACTTCCCAGTAAGTTCACCCTAAAGTCAGACCGTAAAAAGGCCAGAGAAACTGCATAAACAAAACCCAAAGAGCTCCATATCAGACTCTAAGGGCATCATTTAGCATGTTACAGTTCACGATAGTACAATTAGAAAAACACAGAAAAACAATGCCTCTTTTGGAAAAGCTGCAGGGGAGAGATTTCTATCTGAAGCGAACGTGGTGGCATAGCTTGGGTTTGCCAAGCTGCATGTTGTAAAGACAACTGGGACAGAGTGATAAACAAAGAAAATGATTGCTGTTAAATCATGGGGAGGACTTAGTTTTACACACATTGCCTCTGCATTCTGGTATTCTGGTTTTGTTGAATAAATGATAACATGTGTAGAAAATCATGGGATGATATAAATTTAGGATTATATCAAGGCAACTTCAAGATCTGTTAAGTTTCAAATTGTGCATTATTTTTTTGCTTAAATTTTCTGAATCAGTTTACTTTCTATACGACACAGCTTTGCTTTTTTTTTTTTTTTTACTTTTACATGTTATACACAAACTGAATGATGCTCTGGGTCACATTGTTGTACAACTAAATTTAACACACCTTCACAAACTTTCACTGTAGGCGAGCTCCGTCCAGGCTTCTGGTTTCGCACACGCTGACTTGACTCACTCGATGTCTCTAGGCCTTTCATGTAAATGAAATTAGTTCCCCCCATGCTTTTCCATTTATTTTCTAAGTCCTTATTGGCCTTCTGCTAGGTGCAGTAATAGAAATGTGAGGCTCAATCTGAAATCTATATCCTTCACTCAGGGCCAGATTTCAATTCATCCTCTAAACCAGTGGTGTAACTCACTGGCTTGCAGCCTCACAACGATGTAAAACTTAACAAAAATAGCAACAATTGTGGAGTAAAAGTCTTCTGTTTGAGCTAATGGTACAATACACTAAGCTTTGTAGCATGAGAACATTTTCCCTATAGAGAGAAGGGGAGCCATGATCATCTATGTATGACACAAACAGAAGGACTATCAGTCCGAAGAGCGTCGGCCTCTGTTTCACTTAATTAAAGACTGATAATGTATTTGTCCAATAAATAAATTGTATAATAGCATAACTATGTCAAACAGCTGTCAGTATCAGTGAAATATGTTCTGTCTGACCAAACTTAAATAAGTGTTTTTCTTTCAAAGCCGCTGAAAAGAAATGTTAACATTTGAAAATGATAGGTGTGTTGATGTAGTAAAACCTCTGGCAGTTCTATCTAAAAGGTAGGAAAGGAAATGTCCATAGAATAAATAGCTGACGGCACTAACTGTGTGATCTCTGGCATTTACTGAAAGGTCACTATCGATATCCTGTTATCGAGCTAGATTCAAGAGGAGAAAATGTACTGTGATGTGGTCTGGACACAAAGCCAGCGATATGGGTTATGTGTGTCCAGATCCTTCCTGGATTTTTGGATGAAGATTCTTTATTTCATGTCATTTAAAAGCTACTTTTTTTAACTTGTTTAGGTCCATCAAACATTTTCCTTCACTGAACTGAAATAGAACGGGAAACCCCGCCGAAAGTCACTGCTGCTACCTTAAAGGCTGGCAATAAATCTTAATTATGGGAATGTGTAGCACATGTTACAGTGCTGAGCAGAAAGTGAAAGGGATGTGCTACATGAGGACATTTTTTTGCTTCATCATTTTTTATTCAAATGGAAAAAGAAGGAGCGTAAATCAATTTTTCTTTTTCATGAGGAAAACAGTTGCTTTTTTCCTATATTTTTTCTTCCATAATGAACCGAAGCATGATGAATGAAGATTAGAGACTAAATTAATCCACTCTTAGTATCAACAATTTTGTATCCGCATTTAAAACTGTATATTTGGAGGTAAGTTGGGTTTAATTTACTGCTATGAGTTGACGCAACATGAAATATTGGTTCTTGTGAACTGGTGTATTGTTACAACTTTTACTGGAGGCTAACGTAAGTCATTTCTGGACAGTTGCAGTTAGAAATCATCTGTAATGTTTTTTTAGAAAACCCTTCATACATTTTCAAATGATCACACAAATGTTTAATATTGTTTTTCTACGTCCTGTAGCCCAAAGCTAGAAATACATTTTTGAAGTACTTTTTCAACACAGTTAGGCACTCCTGTTTAGGCCTTAAAAGCCAACAACCAGTTTAAAACATGGAGGAATCAAGAACTCTGAATAATTGTGTTGTTTTTCATTAAATGTCATTAAATATCCCTCTTGTGCCTTGTTCTGTTTAACAGTCGGTACAGACGATCTTCTGAGGGGGGTCTGAGGACCTAACAGTGCAGGTTGGAGGGCCTGGTGTGGGGCTCCCTCTAGTGGTAAATGTAAGAACTGTTAGAACAAAACTTCAGGAAAATGCCAATTATTTTCTATTTGAATGACTTGTACTTACTGCAATGTTGGCATTTTTAAAATCTTGAATAATTTGGCTGGAAAATTGATCCCACAGAGCTAAAGATCTGGTCAAACAGGGGCTCTAAGTATCGTAAACAAAACTGATAAAATGACTGTCAGGCTGCCTCACCTCAGGTTGCTGGATGCTGCCCTTGTTTTCTGGCCAGGAGAAGATGATATGTGATGCTGTTGGACCTTTACCCTGATATTCTATCCTCTGCTTGGAAGCGCAAGAGGTTGCTTATCCCTCATTCGCTCCACACCTGAGTGCCAAGACAAACATGCAGCTGCCTGGCAGTATTCCATCTCTGCGGGGATGGCTGGCATACGACCGGCAACCCAGCTTTCCCTGCAAGGACATGACCATGTATGTTCACATTGCATCTCCTTTTCTTTCAATACTTAAGTTTGTGTCTTCCCTCTTCTCTAGAATCTCATTCTTTAATGGAAACAGCCTGTCAGTGGATGCTGGAGAGGGAATTTAAGGTTTAGATTTAAATGCCATCAAATGAGGTGATGAGGAGGGATCTGTTATTTCTCCTAATGTATTCTTGCATTTATTAATCTTAAGGGAAAAGATGATTTATGCTTATGTCAACACACACAAACCTAAGATTGTCCTACCTGAAAATGTTCTTTGTTTCTTATTATAACCAAAATTATGAGAAGAGAAACGTAGATGGCTAAGACATGGCAAAGATCATTAGAGTTTTTCAAATGTTTTATTTGGATTTTTTTATTTTATTTTGCAGAGGTATATGCTCCCATTAAGGTGGATATTTCCCCTGGAATGTAGTGGTTATTTTAGCATAAGCAGTGTCCTGCCTGCATTTCAGATTAGTCTCCTGTTAAAAATGTGTAGAGCATCATGAAGAGAATCAGACAAGAACTGCTGAATTGTTCAAATCTTTTATTTAGATGGAGTGGACACAGATTTGTCTGGGAAAAACTGCAACAATTGGTTTTCTTAGTTCTTTAATGGTTCTTAAAAATGGGTTGTTAAAAGAGAGGCAGATGGAAATGGAGTAGAAATGTTAATATTTTCTTCATGAAGATAGTCAGTGAACACACTGAAAATGACTTTTTTCCAACATACTGTATGTCTGTTAAATAAAGGTTCAAACAATTAAACAACTTATAGAGTTAAGTTTTATTCCTCTGCATTTTAAGAAAAACAGTCCTATTTTTTCTGAAAGAGATTTTGAAAACTTTAGCTTGAGTGTATTTATGTTAAAGTACAGCAACATATTGTGACACTACAACCTGTGCTGTGACAAAGATTGAAGAACAGAACTCTCTAAATGTTTTCATTTATTATGCTTATCATTCATTTATTATACTAACTTTTCATTTAATTAAATTAGAGACAATTTAGCACAAATAGTTTGAGGACCACATCATTCTTGGAAATCAGAAGCTACACAGAGGATTGTATAACATGTTGGCTGCAGGGGTTTTTTCAGGCTTTGAGAAAAACAAAGTCCATTTCACTGTAACATGCAGGTGATGCCAAACTACCTCAAGATGGTGCTGTTCTCCAACATTACCGTCCTTACTGTTAGATCTGCCATCCAATCATCAGAACATTCCCTAAATTACAGATTTTTTTTCTTCCAATTTTACAAGTGATAATGACATGAATGGAAACAAATCCCACCAACACAGGAGACCAAATAGATGGTCCCAGGAGACAGTTTATTCATTACCATGAATGAGGGTAAGTGGAGTCAGCACGCCTCGGTTCTGACATCCGAGTGATAGATGGCAGTCTGTGGACAATTGATCTACTGCGTTTCTCTTTTTTCTCATCCCTTCCTAACGGTATCATCTGAAGAGAGACACTGTTCCCCTCTGTAAAAAAAAACCAAAACAATGTCCCAGATGAAGTAATCATCAACTGTGTGACACCCTGTGTGGGAAGCTCTTTCACTGATTATTTCTGTGAAAGAGCGACATAAAACTAGATTGTTTAAGATTATTAGGGTTTCTGCTTTTATTGTTCAATGAGACCAAGGAAATCAGTGTTGCCTATTTGTAAGATTTACACACAGCACTGTTTCTGAGACTAATATTAGTTAAATGTTCTTTAAAACGGCAACAGTTAATCCTCAATGTTTTAAAAAATAAAATCTGATTTTATCGAATGTAAAGGGTCACTGGAAGGGAGAAGTATGTAAAATAATTATCTCAATAGCTAAACAAGTTTAGCTTTGCTTAAGTGCTTTAGAATTCTCTCATTCACTGGTTGAATTTTACAACTTACAGCTTTATTGTTTTGGTTCAACTTAAAAGCCCCCAGCTGAAATTTTTCCAGTTAGAACTGAACAGAGGAAATTAATAAAGATAAAGGAGGGTAAATAAATGTGCTAAAGAACATTCGCTATAGGCTAGACATAAAAGACCATTAAAGCTAAGCTAAAATAGATTGGCAAATGACTAAATGATCGAAAAAGATATTTATCAAACAAAATGAAAAAGATGGGAGTTGGATACACACTTAAAATGTAAACGCATGGGGCTACTGGAAACTTCAATAACTTTCCCAACTGATAAACCATCAACTGATTCTACAGTCGATGTAACCCACCACATAATTAGTCATATCAATGCTGGACAAAGCTGTCGTCTAAAATCAGATCTTTACTGCCATCGATTCGCAGGCTGGAATGTGGGTGTATAAGCCACAGAGAGCCAAAGTGATAGGATGAAGCCAGAGTAGAGGCAGTGAAAAGCTCCTGTCTTCTTTGCCTCATAGCTCGTCCACCACAAAAACCTTCATCAAGAGATTTGAAGGCCTATGATACTGATAAGCTACAAAACGGCCTCTGTCGTGGCTGAGAACTGGGAGGACGGCTTTTCCTTTTCTGCCTCAGTTATCTCCCTTTGAGGTTATAATGAGTATTTGCTGAGTGCTTTTCTGCCTGGCATTGTTTCTGGCAGAAGCAGTAAGCATTCATTCTCTCTTTTCTCTTTCTTTGTTTCCACTCAGGCAACATAAGGTTAAGTGTAAGGTGACAGCCTGGGGATAGTTTTGAGTAAACGCGTCGATACTGCATGAAATTACACTGGCATGATAATAAACTAAACTAAAAGTTATGAAAAAACATGCTACCACCTACACATAGAGAGGCAAGAGGTTAAAATCAGGATTGGAGAAGGGCAGAATCAAAACTTTGAGATGGATTAAAGGTCTCTGCTGGTTAGCTTGTTCTGGTAGGCAGTGTTTCTGTTAGAATCACATACTGTTGTCTGAAAACAGAACTGTTAAATGAGAACAGGTTTATTAAAAATGAGCTGTAATGCAATACAGTGCATGCTAGAGCAGGTGAGAAGGAAATGTCTGACACAGGCACTTAACTGATGACTGGATTGATGACATAGGAGTTATTACATTGATTAATCCAGTGTCTCCTCAGTTATTCCTGAGATCAGATGTGAACTTGGTCCAGTGTCTCACAAACCTGTTTTTTTATTTGTTCATTTGTATGCCGGATCCCCATTAGCAGCTGCAAAGGCATCCGCTAGTACGGTGGCCGACAGGTGCAAAAAGGCTAACAAAAACACACTGCATATTTGAAAAGGTATGCTAGCGGGAAAAGCTGCAAGTACAGAGGAGCGCTGCAAATACAAAACGTAATGCAAATACAGGAAAGCGCTGCATAAACAAAAACAACTGCAAGAAGAAAAAAATACTGCATATACTCACACAATGGAAATGCTCCGGGCCTCTAGGGCAGCAGTTAGTTTTCACCAATATTTTACAGTCAATAGTTTTCACCCTAGAGACAGACAACGGTGAGAAGAACAGAGGTACTGGTGGGAAGTTTGAGCAACGTGAGCACAGGGAGAGAAACTATATCAAGGTACAGATTTTTTCTTTTTTGCTACATTTGGCCTTAATCTTGTGCAATATTATGAAAAAGATCAGCTGATTTAAATGATTGACGTAATCGTAGCATCACCGTTCTGTATTTGCAGCGCCCCTTTGTACTTGAAGCTTTTCCGCTAGCATTTCTGCTCGTATATGCAGTGTGTTTTTGTATATGAAGCGCGTTTGTGCCTGTTGGCCACCGTAAAAAGCCTTATGTTACGTTACAACTTACTAAGAGGACGGGAAATCTAATTCAGATCAAACTAAATGAATTTAATTGAAACAATGCTACTACCATCAGGCCTTTTATCACTGCTATCTCTGCAAACTGCTCATGTTCTGTCAGCACTCAAAACTTTGTCTATCAGACCCACACTTAAAAAAAAACCTTCACTGAATCCCAAAACTCCACGAACCATCGTCCCATCTCACACTTCCTATTCTTTACCAAGGTTCTGGAGAAGGTTGTGGCTGGTCAAACTTAAGATTTGGAGAATTTCATTCCGGTCTCTGTACAGCCCACAGTACAGGGCTGTCAGGGCTCTCCCTCCCTACTCATCTTCCTGGCCGTCTAAGCCCCATTTTGATACAGTTGACCATAAAATTCTTCTTGAACATCTACAGCTGTAGACTTGACTCTCCGGATTTGTTCTTAAATGGTTCTGTGCCTACCCGATAGGTTGAGCTGAACCCTGGGGGAGGCTGGATCGTTTACCACCTACATGCTCCCCCTCGGCCACATCGTCAGCAAGCATGGAATCTCTTTCCACTTCTATGCTGATGATATTCAGCTCTACATCAGGATAGACTCCACCTCCTCTGAAGTCACACCACCATCACTCACAGCCTGCCTGGAGGAGATGAAGGTGTGGATGACCAACAACTTTCTCCTGCTGAACAGCAATAAAACTGAGACCATTCAGTGAGACCCAGACTGATGATGAGAGCTCGGTTTATGCCTTTGTTTCCTCATGGGTAGACTATTGCAATGCGTTCTGTGTCGGGGTTCCGGGCAGGAGCCTTTAGAGGTTTCAGTATATTCAGAGCATCGCTGCCAGGATCCTGGCAAGGAGATGCAAGTTCGACCATATCACCATCACCTCCACTGGTTCCTGGTAAATGTGAGAATTGAGTACAAACTCTGTCTCCTCACATATCACTGCATGCATGGTAATGCACCAGATTATCTGAAGGAACTTATCCAATTCTCAACAAACAGGAAAAATCTCTGCTCCAGATGCCTACCGTCCACCCCCCCAGGAAAAAGCTGAGCTCCAAGGGAGAGGGTGGCTTCCGGGAAGCCGCCCCACGGCGGTGGAACGCCCCGCACAGAGCACGGCTCTGACAGTCAAGAAATGTCAGAAGAGGAAGAGCGGGAGCTTGATAAAAAAACAAAAACAAAACTTCATCAATCATTTGCAACATTTTGGGTTCAGTAAGGATGATGTTGATCAAAGAAATGTCAACCCCCCCCCCCTCGGCCCCTCTGTCTTGCTGTGTGTGCTGTACCTGACAGTACACTGAATTGAATAAGGAAGCTGAAAATACTTTCAATAAGTTACAAAATATCAAGACTTTAGAAAATAAACAGAACAAGAAAGGCAAGCCTTGTGCAATTATTGCAATTATTGGAGGACTTGTATGTTAGCTGGCATTGTAATTTAGCAGGGACACTAAATGAGGGCGGTACACCTCGAGGAGTGCTGCATCTGATGTTAACAAACAGGAAAGAGAGCAGGTTTATAAAAATTAGAAGTTTTCTATCTGGCAGTGACAAAAGAAAAAACAGTATTTTTTGTTTCATTGTTTTCACAGTGTCCAAATAAATAAAGTACCCGTATGAAACAATCCATCTTGTTTTATTCGTTGATGCCAAGGGAATCCTCCCAGCTACACTGATTTCAGTTTTTGATTTATAAAAGAATAATGAAAAACAAGCTGATTATTTAGATTTTGAATTTAGATTTTGAATTGAATATTAAAAGAACGAATGATACAAAGGCCATAAACTATTGAAAAACGACAATATTTGAAAAAGAAAAAAAGATAAAGATAAACAACAAAGGATTTAATCACAGTTATACACACAATGTGTTCCAATGATCACGTAGTTCATATTGTTATTAATATTTTTATTTAGTTCATTTCAAAAAACAGAATCTCACAGTTTGAAAAAAGAAACCCTACTGATGCTGCAGTGTGAGAACATTGCCTTTTCCTGATACTAACATGCACAATGACGAAGGGATGAGATCTTTGATTCTATCTTTGCATGAATATTGTTGAGATGTTGCTTGTATGTGATTTATGAGGGCCATTTAGGCGTCTTATTGCATATATAGTATATTGCATTGGGTTTTACTTTAAACAGATCACATTTATGTGAGATTTATGAATTTATGGTCTTCATTGTGATCATATCAAAGATAACGGTGTTTCAATAAGTATTAGTATTGAAAACGGGTCTTGCTTTTATCGTAAAATGAATATTAAATTCTCTACCTTCCTAACAATTTTCCCCATAATTTCTTTTTCACTTTCTTCACCCAACCCACTCATGTTTTGAATTAAAAATCTGGAAAGGAGGCTAAACACTGCAGGCAGGAACCCATGTGGATCCACAGCACATTCTTCCATATTCATCAGTCTGGCAGATCAGCACTCTATTCCATACTCCCAATTTCACAGGGGCTTGACTGCTACATGCCAGCAGGGGCAACACCCTCAAAAACAAGGCGGAAAAACGGCGGGGCTTTCATTGACCACTGCACCTCTGCAGATGAAAACATCACGGTCGGTGACTCCAAAAACGTTTCATAACAAAGTCAGCTCTCACTGCGGTTGATAAAGGACTTAGATGCGTTTGGATCAAGCAGAAATTAAGTGAAAAGTGCAGCTCTGACAAAATACTATAAATCAGTGCAATGACCTGAGTGGATTTGGTCATGCTGTAGCTTTTCACACATTCAATGCTTTCAATAATTGGGATGGCATGAAGCATGTGTGGATGCCTAACTAAAGCTCTGTGGCGTATGCACAAATCTGTCTTTATTGCACTCAATGACTAGCGTGCAATCAGTCTGTTAGAACACGGACTGCACAGTTTGTGGGTTCATTTGAGCATTTGTGCATCAATGTTTCCCATTTAGTGTCGAAATTTGCCAAAGATGTGCAGGAATGTGATTGTCTGAGCTGTAAAAGGACAATCAGGCACAGGTAAAAGTTTTTATTCAACCCAAAAGTAGTCAAACTCAAGGTATACAAAAAGGAACAAGAAAATTGCCCCGTAAAAGAGATCAAGGTAACAGAACTCTATGCAGAATAACTTCATTCCAAACCAAAAACCAATTGTGTATTGTTATGTCTAAAGTAGTGGTGTGTAAAATGTGATGTGTGGCTGTAGATGCAGCCATCACAACGACTGAGGAGATGCAGACTCAATGCCTTAGTAAAAAAGCATTTCAGACAATTCTGGCTGAATATTGCCTGTCAATAAGGATCGATCTCTAAAGCTTTACCACACCACAGGATGAGTGTCTGGCATTTGAATGGATTTCCAATGATGTCTCATAATAGTTGGCTGATGTTGAACTCGCTCCTCCTGTTTGGGCTGATAACATCTGTGGAAGGAAGGAATAATTTGCAAACAGAACCCACCACCAGATGTACAGGTTCATGCAGTGCTGCTGGGAGCTGATCTAGCATGTATTTCCTAATAAATCACCCTGCTGGACCGAGGGTCCGGGTTGGCAGAAGCTCCGCAGATGCTGCATAGCTGCCAACAGCACAATCCAGACTCAAGGCAGGAAATTAAATCAGGAGACCATCATTTGATTCTTTATTCATTATTTCATCAAGGAGAGATGTAATTACAACTGCAACGTGAAAATAGCTTCCTTGGTTTTGTACAATGCAAAGAGGATTTTTATCTTGTAGACGATCATCCCATTGCACTTGTTACCTTCTTTATTGTGTTGCAAAGCAGATTTGAATTCAGATGGATTTGATTGTTTTTTTTCCCAATTTATCAACTCTGAATAATTCAAAATTGTATAAAAATGCAAATTTTAGTTATTTGTTTTCATCAAATGAATCACAAACTCATTGTTTGTACAGTCATGTAAAAAAAAGTACCAGATCTCCAAATTAGGTAAATACAATTACACCCGTTATATTACACTTTATCATCAGTTATTTAACAAAAACTAGTCCGGGAGCTTGTAGAGTCACCTTTAGCAACAATAACTTGATTTAATAGTTTTCTCTATGTTATGTATGCTTCATAAATAATTTCAGGGGTTTCATTCCCACTGCTCATTCTTCCTTTATAAATTTCAGTGTGTGTTTTGGAAAAGGCATAAGCGTGCTTTTTGTCTGCATCTGGTCCCTATACTCTAAGTTTGCTAGGTTTAAAATGGATCAAGGTAAATGGGCTTTTGCCCTCCCTCAGTTGTTAACAGAAGTAAGAGGGATAATGAGTAATTATCAAAATCCAGATGTTTTCAGCTTAGTTTTGGGTCACAGTTTATTTAGCTTTTACATCAAGATATTGGCACTGTCAGATCTTTCAATTTAAGCCTCAAAGCTCATTTTCTCCTGATTTATTGGTGTGGGAAATACCAATCTGGTGTTAGATTGTCCAGAAGATGAGTGTCTTGTGAACAATAGGGTTGGCTATTGTCTTTCAAGACTGTGAGGTGAAAAAAATCTATCAAAATCAGTGCTGCTGCTGGTCTCCTGAAGGACATGTGTCAGTCAGGAGAAATGCCCTGACACACAACCATGAAAGGCACCTTCAGTGAGCTGTCTCATTTCTGAACTGTCTCTGTGAGTAGCAGGAGGAAAATAGCAAATCAAAATGCAATGTCAGACATTTTTACCACAGTACAGAATTAAAAGCAAGTGCAAAGACTTCATCCGGATGTGTGCCTGTCAGCGTGCACATTTATCCATTTATTTTATGAGTGCACTTAAGCGGAATGTGTTTGCATGTGTTGCTGTGAAAACAGCTGCAGCATATTGAGAATATTTAAGCAGTGAAATGCATGGACACATGCCAGGTGTGTTTATGCACATATCCATGAGCCTGCGAGCTCATACAAATACTTGAAATAAGGCACCTAAACAGTTTTCCATAAGCAGACACGCAGATGAGTGTTCCCAAATAAGGTGAATAAAGATAAATGTTTATAAAGTTTGTGCAGTTGAGAAAGTTAAACCATAAAAATGTCTCTGCACAGCTAAGAATGTAGAGGACACGGGTTCTCTGGTTGAGTAGAAGGTGACTGACCTTGTTAATAAAGAAGATGGACATGCTATTTTTAATAATTAACAGACTTCATGTAACAACACAACAATGAACACTTACCTATACTTTTCTCCCACAGGTCGATTTTCCAATCTTTCAAAGCAGGTTGCCCCTTATATGATTATAATCTTTAACTTAAAAAGCCTAAACTTGATTCAGAAATGTTTCCACTAATACAATACAATATAGAAAGCTTATTCTTTGTACAACTTAAAAGGGAATCTGGAATATAGCATTCATGTGCAAATTATGCCGTCTAGCTGCATAATTATGGTGCAAAAAAAAAAGAAAAGGTGTGATTAGGACTGTTGAAAATGTCATCAGCTGCTGTTCACCAGCAGGTCGTCCCTCCTCCTCTGCCTCCCCCTTTTTTCCATAGTCGTGTCGTGCAGTCTAAAGGCTCAGGGGACAGATGATTTGAGTCTGTCTAAAGAGCATCTCTGTGACAACAGCCCGCCACTAAAAGTGCCTCTTTTGCTGGGTGTTGGAAGTGTACAGAGGATGTGTTGGGCTGGGACTGTAGTTTAAACCAGTGGTTCTCAAACTGGGGGTCGGGACCCTCATGGCGGCCGTGGTATCATTTCAGGGGGTCGCCAGATAATTATAACAATTATATATAAGACTACATATATCAAATACATTTGGGATTTGTATCAGAGCTGTCAAAATTAAACCAATAATGCCGAGAAATCTAAAATTAGCACCTTAATTTTTTGACACATTAAAGCATAAATAACAACGTTAGTACACATGACTTAAAAATAAGAATTTCGTTTTATTTGTTCTATTTTGGCTTTATAAATGAAAAAAGCTGATTTGGGGCATTTAGTTGCCTCGGACACCAACGTTTGTTATCTTGGGGGTTCTGGCTCAAAAATGTTGAGAACCACTGGTTTAAACCACATCAACCCCCAACACACAACAGCACTGAACAGGATACTGCCAGCTACTGATGCTAGAAGACATACAAAAGTTTATTGCAGATGTTGAAAGATGCTAGTCTCCCTAAGGAAGAGCATCCTGCTCTGCCTTTTCCTATAGCAGGTCAGTCTTAACAGACCAGTCCAGTTTTTTGTCCAGCTCTAGCCTGAAGTTCTAATGTGCTCCCACGCGCTCGAATCGAGGAAACAAACAAAATATCTTCTAATTAGACTGATGACTGTCAGCTCTCTGACTGTCTCACCAACAGACTTTGGTCCCATATAAAACTTAAGTGCATGCTTTCTCTGTGTCCGAATTTTTCTTCAACTAAATAAAGATAAAACCTAAATCATTGTGTTTGCTTCAGCCACCAATGTTAAAAACAACAGATCAAGCTAGAAATCTTGGTCATTTCAGAACCTGAGCTCAATTTTAGCCTTTAGCACAGATCAGCCTTTTATCACCTGAAGGATATCTAGAGTACGGGGATTGATGGAACAGTGGACCAGTTCTATACCCTCTTCAGGGTCTTAGAGGGGGCATGGGAGTTTGCCCAACCAGTCTACATGTGTTTTGTGGACTTGGAGAAGGCGTTTGACCGTGTCCCCTGGGGACTCCTGTGGGGGGTTCTCCGGGAGTATGGAGTGCAGGACTCCCTAGTAAGGGCTGTCCGGTCCCTGTACGACCGGTGTCAGAGTGTGGTCTGCATCTCCGGCAATACGTCAGATCCGTTTCCGGTGAGGGTTGGACTCCGCCAAGGCTGCCCTTTGTCACCGATTCTCTTCATAACATTTATGGACAGAATTTCTAGGTTTGGGTCAGGATTGGGTCTCTGCTTTTTGCGGATGATGTGGTCCTGTTGGCTTCATCGGGTCGTGATCTCCAGCTCTCGCTGGAGCGATTCGCAGCTGAGTGTGAAGCGGTCAGGATGAGAATCAGCACCTCCAAATTCGAGACCTTGGTCCTCAGCCAGAAAAAGGTGGAGTTTTCTCTCCGAGTCAGGAGTGAGGTCCTGCCCCAAGTGGAGGAGTTCAAGTATCTCTGGGTCTTGTTCACGAATGAGGGAAGGATGGCGCGAGAGATTGATAGGCATATCGATCTACGTTCCTACCCTCACCTGTGGTCAAGAGCTCTGGGTAGTGACCGAAAGAACGAGATCGCGAATACAAGTGGCCAAAATGAGTTTCCTCTGCAAGGTGGCCAGGCTCTCCCTTAGAGATAGGGTGAGAAGCTCGGTGATCCGGGAGGGGCTCAGAGTAGAATCGCTGCTCCTCCGCATCGAGAGGAGCCAGATGAGGTGGCTCGGGCATCTGGCCAGGATGCCTCCTGGACGCCTCCCT
>JAOXYM010000012.1:26933944-26948660 GCA_028567055.1 Leptatherina wallacei | reverse complement strand
TCATCAGAAAATATGGACATACCTGCAACAAAAAAAACAAAAAACCAAACATTTTTTCTATTGGACAAAAGAAAAATCAACCTTTAGTTTTATGAATCGATATTAATTTAATTTAACTTGAATCGATTTAAATCGATTAATCGATTTTTTAAACCCACCCCCTATTTCTAAATGAGAGATTGGCCAAAGAGATCCCTGTCCTTACTGAAAGTATAGCAGTCTTTGCATTTCTGGGTTGTGGTGAAGGGACATGATTAGAGCTATCCTAACTAAATGATCCATCTTTTTCCATTTTTGATCCGTGCTTCTCTGCGATGGTCCTTTGGGGGCAAGTATAAATGTTTTCCAGAGTAATACTGAAATTTCTGGATGAAGTGGCATGTGGCATCGATTGTTACAACAAAACAGTTTTCAGTTCGTTAATCGTGTATGGATCTGCACTCTTCATCTCCTGAAGCTGCATGCGGATAGTGAGGCTTCACCGTCATGCTACAGGTTTGAGCTGGAATATTTTAGGCTTCGGCATTTCTTTTGACAGATTATATGAGTTTGAATCCTTTGAGTGAATCTTGTGCTCCTGGTGCAGAGGATTAACATCCTTGAGCTGGCCAGTGTCAAAGTTTTAACACCAGTCTGATCATATTACTAAAGTGTGGGCATTGTGCTTACTAATGTTTTCTCTCAGCTGATGTGAGGGTGCAGCTCAGGTCACATTGCATGGGAATGAACCACTTAGCAGAAAGCGCCAAGTTCCTGCTCATTGTTTTGACCTCAAGGCATTGCATTGCATTTTGGCTCGCTCGCTGCTGCCTTCCCAAAGCCAGAGTGGGATGAGAGATTGTGAATGGGGTGGGGTGGGTAGGGGGTAGATCGGTGAATGGAGCCCTGGGATTGAAAGTGGAATCTCTCTCTAGCCAATTTGCCTCTCTGGGAGCAATCCTGGAGTGTTCCTCTGGTCCCAGAGCACCAGCTGGACAAAAGGCTGCTGATGATAGAGGTAGCAGTTACTGTGGACCCCACTGGACAGGTCACAGGAAGCATGCAGAGGCCAGAAAACAGTTCCCATAGTGACCTGAGCTGCTTCCTACCTTTCTTATTATTATCAGTTCAATATATAAAGTAGTTTTAGATGTCGGCTTTTTCCCAACTGACTTTGACTCAGCTATGCAAATGATGAGCCCCAAAGTAAGGCTGAAACGTTAGTTGGTCTTTTTTGAGACCAGCGACGTGTCAAACTGTTATTTACTATGACTTATACAAACTTTAAGCTACTGGGGGTGTCATGATTTCGATTTTTTATCGTAATCGATCGAAATTACGTTATGGTCTCGAGCATCGAAATCGAAGAGAGGATCACAATCCGTCTTTTTTAGTTCTCGCGGCCATGTGTGTGGTTGTGTGTGTTGTCTCCACCATCTACAAAAGTGATTGTTTCACTCACAAGATCACAAAAAAAGCAGGTTATGTTTACATATACAGGGAGGTGAAAGAGGTAAAAGCGCATGACGACGCAGCATACTGTAGCCATGGCACCATGGCAAGTGCAGATGAAGGAGACGCAGCACCGGAGCTTGAAGCCGCTCAGGAATGAATTGACATTTTCATATTTCAGATGTTTTATATGGTTTAGTATAAACATATGTGATTGAGTTAAATCGGGATTGTCGCATATCGGTCGTCGGCTCCTGAAGCAAAATCGTGGCAGAATTTGTGATATCGACAAACATCAAATTGCTTTCCACTGAGTGGATCCACGGTATTGTGATCAAAAACTGCGCTAAGAACTGAATATAATTTCCAAGACGCTGGGCATTTATGACGCCAACGCTTTGTTGTTAAGTCAGACCACTGTCCTTGTGCAAGTGCACAGAAAGGTAAAGCATTTTCAGTACACGGTCAGTGAAAAAGGAGAAAGTTGATAAACTCTTGGAAATGATTCTGATCAGGTCTGATCTACCTGGTCCATTCAAAGCCAAGAGCAATGGTCCACTAACAGGAAATTGGTCATTACATCTCAGACTTGCATGTTCTCAGCCGCCATGAGGACTGAGTGGATGTGCTCGTGGGCCATAAAATGGAAAGTGGATGGAAGCCTGTTTATTGCCTTCAGCATCCAGTGAACAACTTTCATTACAAAGAAATGATGTGTTTGAATGTTGTTTATAGTAATCCTGGCTGTGTGTTTTGTTATACTGTGTGTATATACTGTAAGAGAATTTAAATTTTGACCTATAAATCTGGCAGGGATTACTAGTGATCCTTTTAGTATCATGAAAAGTTGCTGTTGCGTCTTTTTAAAAAAATGTTTTTATTGAGAACATATTTTCCGAGGCATACAACACAATTCAGCAATTAAACAGATGGTGCCTAGTTTCATCCCAAAAGGTGGTCCTTTTTATTTCTCAGGATGATACGAGTATGACACATCGGTTGTCTCTTGCCCTTTGATGACTTCTACACTGGGGAACAGGATTTACAAAGAATCTGAAAATCGGACCTGTAGAATGACAATAAAGAGACGGGGTAATCAACATTTAGACAGAAGTTAAAGTGATTACCACAGACACCTTGATGTAGGAGATTAGATCAGGAAGAGGATGATGTAGATGGATAATGGTAAATGCTAGGAAGGTAAAGATGAAGGCGATGGTAGTTAAATTTGAGCCTTTTTCTTAAACTGTAAAAACAGGTATTTCATTCAAGATCGAATTCAGTTCAATTCAATTTTATTTATATAATCCAATTAATGACAAAGTCATCTCAAGGTAGATCTGAAGATATAATCCAATTCTAAGCAAAATTCTTCTACATTAGATGAATGCTATTTTCTTTCTAATCCTCTTGAAGTCTGTTTTTAAAGTGCAGCTGTGAATTAAACCAAGAAACCAGCTTCCTATAACCAATTTAGCTCTTGTTTTGTAAGAGGATCAGCACCGACTCGTGCAGATGCGTCAATCTTATTTTATTTTAAGGGCTACATATGACACAATTTGAACTCAAGTGGGTTAGACCAGTAGAATAATAGCAGAATAACCTATAAATGATAATAGTTTTAGTCCAAAGAAGTTATTAAGATGTTTAGATTTAATGAACTATCCTTTTAGAAAACCAATTATGAACAACCTGAAATCTTTTTGAGAAAAAAAGTGCAGTTTCAACTCTATTTTGCCTCAGTTTATCATTTTCACGTGCATTACAACTTACACATGAAAACAGATCTACAAAAGAACAAATCATTTATTCACAAGTATTGGGAACTGAAAGAGACAGTATTTAATATTGAGAATGACTTTTCAAGAGCGAGAAGTTATTCTATTTTAAATGTACAAATGTGCACATTTCTACATCTGTGTAGTAGAGATGCACCGATATGAAAATTTTAGCCGATACCTGATATTATTATTTTTGCAATGGCCGAAAAACCAATATTTACCTATATCGTTTTTTGAAAAATTAAGTTAAGATGATCAATTTCTGTACAAAATTAAAGTTAACGTTAGCAGTGTTAGCTTCCCGCTTAAGTTTGTGAACCTCCGGTTGGTGGTTTTTCAGATGATGTATCAAACTGATGGTGTTGAATAATTTGATGCGACATCCACTTCACATTCCTATGATGTTGCAAGTCTTACATACTGCTTTTCGAGTATCTTCTTTCGATTCCATGAAAAACTACCACACCGCTGACATTCTCCGCTTCAGGTAAACAGCCCACAATGCTGCCTTACTATCACTGTCACATGTCCAGAACAATACTGCATGGCCACATCCCCCTCCTCCTCCCAACACACAAACGGCCGGAAATTAATGTCTGTTATTAATATCGGCAAAGTAGCTTATCGGACCGATATTTAAAAAAATGATCAATATCTGTCGATACCGATGTTGATATATCGTGCATCCATACTGTGTAGTAATCCTGACCACCTGAACTAACTCGCCTCATGATACAAACTGATGTGAGATCTATTAAGACAGATGTAAAACATAACAAGTTTTCCACCTGCGTTGGAATTTTTTTATATTTAAACAAGAAATAATGTGATTTACATGGACAAATTATGGCAAATGGAGCGATATGACTGGAAATTGCGGGGGTAGTGTGGAGCTGACATGCGATCAGCAAAAGGAACAAACCAGAGAAGAAGAGGGAAAGGAAGAGGAAGAAGAAAGAAACCACAAGGACATAAACTGTATAGATGCTGGGAGGCTTTGAAGAAAGGCTGTGTGAGTGTGTCGGGTGCCCGTAAACAACTTTATAGCTGGTGTATTACCGCCACCACCCGGAGTCCAAAACTGATGTCAAAACGCGGGAGTGAACTCGAAACTCAGCACTTCCCATGACTGGATGAATTGATTTAGTAACCATGGCAACGTAAATGACACATAGAGGTACGAGGGCGGCGATGTACGACAAGGTTTGAAATGGAGGTACCTATATATGTACGTAAGGGAGCATAAATGGGCCTTTAATGTTTTCTCTTTCATTTTCACATTTACCAAATTCATATTGGACCTTTTGCTGGGCCAGTTTTGGCCCCCGGCCCTTATGTTTGACAACCCCGGTCTGGTGTCACCCAGATAGTCAACATGTGCAGGAGCAAAATTTCAGTAGCCCTCAAAAATTCCAACATGATAATGAAATCCTTAAATTGAAATATGAAATATTCACTGTAATGATTTTTTTCTCTCTGAAATGCTGCATAGTCAAGTCATTTAAACTCAAAAGTAAGAATTTAGATAAGGATGCTTCAAGCTGTGACATGTGCTCTTGACTCTCCCTGAGAATGGAGTGCATTAGTGTGTGTTTAAGTGAAAGTACTTGATTTTTCTATTTGTGGTTCATGATTTCAACTCTTTCCAAACAGTGGGAAGTTAAAAGCAATGAAAATGACTAAAAATTAATCCAGCAGAACACTTGAAAAGTAGGAGCCAAATCACCATCGGGTTACAGAATAGATTTAACCTTATTCAGGCATAAAAAAAGCAAGAAAATGCTTCCACATTTATAGAATTATTCACAAAAGTTACTTTTGCCATTAATGATGGCAGTCGGCCACGATCAGTGTGACAGTAAAGTAAAAGCAGTTAACATGAGAGATCCTCAATGAAGAAGGAAATTCACAATCATACCAGGTTTAGGTGATGTTTATTGGATTGGGCAGATGATGACAAACTCTTAATATGCACTTCAGCTAAACAGCTCCTTTACTTTCTTTAACCACAACATTGCATTAACTCCTCAGGAAATAGTCCCACATGGCCGGTTAGCATGGCTGATTAACACATTATTACATATTTTACATCATCAAATGCTGTCTTAAACATGGACAGCTGTGTTGCTTCCTTTCAGGTCCTCAGGACACACAACTGTCAAGTCTTATGAGTCTGAAATGGAGTGAGCTGTAACGGTCAAATCCGCATGTTTACCCTGCAATATTTCTCCGTGTGGTGTCTCACAGCTGTGCTGCGTGTCAGGAGATTGTAGTACAGTTTGGAGTTTCATCATAACATCCTGAAAGCTCTCTTATGAAACAATACAGCTGCTGTTGGGTATATTTTTTTCCTGAGCCATAAAATATTTAAAAGTATTTGTGATTCCCTGGTCTTTTGTTCAGTATATCTATTTGAAGGTGTCAAACCAAATGTTTCAAGAATGGAAAGTGTGAACTACTTAAACTTATGCTAAGCACAGTATCAAAATTGCACTAAATCTCTGTATAAAAACATACTGACCTTAAATCATATTGTACCCTATCATGTCAGATACAGTAAGGCCCAGAAATATTTGGACTTTAACACAATTTTCATAATTTGGGCTCTGCATGATACTTTACTGGATTTGAAATAAATCAACTGAGATACATTTGAAGTGCTTACTTTCACGTTTCATTCAAGGAGTTCATCAAAAATATCCTATGGAGCATTTAGGAATTGCAACTATTTTTATACAAAGCCTTCTCATTTCAAGAACCGAAAATGGTCCTGAACGAAATGGAAAAAATCTCAAATCTAATCAATCAAATCTAATTGTGATCTTTCTGACCATATTGTGATTATTTGGATTGGGATTTAATCTTTTAAATCTCAGCTTTGGTTCGTTGTTCATGCTGAAATATGTTTTACATGAGATGGAGGATTACCACATGACATGACATCAAAATACGAACAGTTTTTTTCTATTCTAACACAGAGACAAAGTTGAGACATGAACGGCTTTCCTGCAAAAATGAGCCATCTTAATATGAGTAAAAAAACAGAAATTCAGAAGATTCAGACGATAATCAAGTGACATTATCTGTCCATGTAGTAAGATAATTACACTTGGGAAGATTTCCTGAAATAAGAAAAAATCATCTATACTTTAGACAAGTGTGAAATGTCTTAAAACAAGTTGTAAAACACTCATTTCAAGTCCCTTAATAGGTGAAAAAACGGACAAAAAACCAGCAGACCGAGAACACATGGGAAAATATATGGCTTCAGCCACCTGAAAATCATAGCGTCCATCACGGAGACGCAGCTGAAGAAGTTGAATCTACTGTCTTCGTTGTAATTTTGAGTCATATTACACCTTTAAATGGATCCGATATTGTTTGTAGGTTTTATTTCACACAACACTTCATCTGAGATCTGAACTTTAAGAATATTTCGAGTGAATCCACTCAGTGAAACCGTCTTTATTTACATTTCAGATGTTGCACTGTTTTCTGTCCTCTTGGGTTTTTGCCTCAGCAGTTCAATCATTTATGGAAAATTAGTCCGTGATGAGGTCAGAAAGTGTGACGGGACTTCGCAGCTGAGTGTGGCTGTCTGATGATATCCTCGTCTTGTTCTTACAGGGAAAGTTTGATGTGCTTTGCATCCCCCATGGGCGCGAAGCCCATCTAAGACTCGTGAGGAGGGGACATTCAACCAGTTACTCTGCCCACTGCTCCCCCCTCCATCAACCCGGCTGTGAGAGAAAGGATAATAAAAAAGCGGTTGTGGGGAATGAATTGAGACGCAAATTCATTGTAAACATACTTGAGGCTGAGATAGGAGCAAAATCCTGGACAATTTTAAAATTGCGTTTTTTAACTGTTAAAAAGGAGGACATGTCTGGGTAAAATAGGCAATTTCACCCTGAATGACTGTTGCGTATGAAAGACGACAGGAATGACGTCTGAAGCGAGTGGATTTGGGAAGCAGAGGTTTGAAACCTGGATCAGGTGCTACGTAACGTGAAAATGAATCATGCTCCTTTCTTATTTGCCAATTGCAACGTTTGAGATTGCGATTTCGATTTATAGACAATTATTCATTCAGCCGCACTGCTTGATTGATAATGAATTAATTAGTTAACAGCCCATGAAATGGCTTTAGAGTCAACTACTCAGATACATTAGATCACTAGAAAAGGATACGACTAGATATTTTTCAGAGCTGTTATTCCTTTATCCTTCCTCCAGTTTGGATGTGAATACCCTCAAGTTAAGGTTTGTACTTTAAGACCACATTGATTATTTAGCAGTATCTTGAATATGTTTTTGTGGACCACTAAAATATCAAAACCTGGGATACAACATTTTGTCAAACCGAGTAAAAGTACAAGTGATTTGATTACTTGCCAATACAGAGGACGAATACGAGCATTAATAAGTCCTGTTACAGTTCATTAGTAAGAACTGTGGGCTAGATGTGACCACTGACTGGTTAGTTGTATGATTATCAAATGGGTCATCCTGCTGGATCTTATAAATGTACAACTGGAAAAGCTGTCAGAATCTTCATAAAAAAGGAAGATAAAGAGGTTTTTGGTGGATTACGTTCACTGCTGTGACGAGGCACATACATGCCCAAAATAAGGTACTTTCGTCGAGATAATGCCAAATTCTGATTTTTGATATGGTATGAGGAATGACTTTGTTAAATAGAATTCAATTAATAAAAATGTTAGGTAGAGTAGAAAAAAATTTAATAAAAGAAAAAGTTCATTAAAAAAGGAGAATACTAATAATGATTGTGATTAGCTATAATTGCGCATAGCAAACAGTGTTCATCTTTGGGTCCATTTATGATTTTAAACCCCAGAACTAATGAAGTAAACAGTCAGGAGGGTTTACTAGATGCTTGGATGAACTGCTCTACCTCAGTCCCTGACCGTCCTGCTGGATGACGCAAAGTCTGGCGGGTCACAGGACAGATGGCTTCAGTCCCATATTGTAAAGGAAGGACATCACCTTCTCATATTCCTTCCTCTGGCCAAGCACCTGCAGGAGTAGTTTCCATAAACTCTGAATGGATGACCCTGGTAAAGCAGCGTACCTCTGCTCTGAGCCTCCTGGACCAGCCATTCCCTTCTTTGGAAGTGATGGAAGCAGAGGATAACAAGTCGCACTTTTCCCCCGGGTTTTTGGTTTCAGGGTCGCACTGCAGTGAGTTCAGGTGCGGAAGAGAAGATTTTCTCACCCAAAGCCTCTTGCAGAAGTTGCAAAAGACCTTCAATTCCCTCGAGGAGTGCAATCAGCCAAGCAGCATCTGCATCTCCCCCCCCCAAGTCACTTAGCTTAGCCTTTAGCTTCCTGTTTTCAGTTTGACGCTGAGTGCATAAAGTTTCTACCACCCGTCTCATCCACCCGCTGGTGAACAGGGTCGGCACTTTCTACTTGTGATGACAGTCTCATGTTGTGGCTAGCGGTGGTGGTTTGGACTCTGTTCAATTAGTCGTTAAGTTCTCGGAAGAATGTCTTGAGCTCAGAGAGCAGGGCTGATCTGTGGTAAGCTAGGAGTGCTATAATGTTGCGTTTGCTAACACGGGCGTCAGTCTCAGACTTCTCACCTGGTTTAGTGGTTTTTAGTGTTAATGCATTAAAAAAATAATACATTAATAACACAGATTCATCTCTTTGCTTTAACACCACTAGTTTTCCACATTGGTATCAGTTTTTTAGTGTCGGAACATTTTTATGAATATAGAGTATATACACATAGTATGAGACCGATACCTAGGGATGGATACCTTTCAAATTCAAACCGATACGGTACTGTTTCCAGGTACCTGGGAATCGGTACCGGTACCTAACGGTACCAATTTTCGGTACTTTTCTGTTTGTTTATATGGGAATAACAGATTTATTTCTCATTTTCAACAGGCTTATTTATAACCAATATATTTAAGCAATGTCCATCTGTTTCTATTCTAACAACACTAACATGATTCACTGTTTCACTAACATGTAAACGTTAACTACAACGGAGCAGGGTTTTTTCTCCGCACACTGAAAATAGTTTCAATTAGTTAAGAATTGAAAGAATTGAAAGAAAATGTTGGAGTGAAGCGAGTTGGATTTAGCTCTAGAAAATCCGACAGAGCGAGACGTCTGTCTGCCGACGTGTGTGTGAAATCTTTGATGCTATGTGCAGCTCCATTTTTAGCAGAGAAGCACAAAGGTGACGGAGAGCTCACCGTGTTACTGGATGGACTTTTGCCTCGGACAGACGACTTTTCGCCGCTGTTTTGGCGTTCTGGAGGCTGAATCTTACAAGCACTCATTTTAGCAAGAGGAAATCCCGCAGCACGCACTGCTTCTGCTCCAGCGTTTCAGTTCCACTGGTCTGAGACCGTAGTAGTCACAAGACAATAGCTGATTAATGTGCTCTCTCGCCATCCAGTGGTCGGGGGTGTGAATTGCAATCTGTCGAAATGACAGACAGCCTTCTGATTTTTCCTTCACCGTTTTAAAAAATGACGATATAGTTACCGAAACATGGTACCGTTTGATTTTATGTGAATCAGTTCTCGGTAATATCTACGGAATTTGGTAGAGACAAATAAAAGTAACGAATTCAGTACCCATCCCTACCGATACTTGACACTGGTATCAGACATCCCTATCAGGCAATCAAAACTTGTGTCAGTGTCCAAATATATATGGACCTGACAGTAACTACTGTACATAGAGTCATGCACAAATTTATTCATACCCTTCCATCCATCCATGTTTGTTAATTTAATTGAGCTGAAAAAATAATAAAAAACAAACAATGAGAGCACTTTGCTGATGAGCAGTGGGCCAAAATACCTGTCAACATGAAGTCTGATTGAGAGTTATAGAAAACAACTGATTGCATTGATCGCCTCAAAAGATTGGTCAACAAAATATTAGCTTATGAGTGACGTAATGTATATTCATTTCTCATATTTTTTGCTCGTTTATTAAAAATATTTCTATTGAAACACAATTGAATAACAATGTCATGATTTTCATAAAATTTTTATAGATCAATACTTTTGTCAGTTTCAACTTATTTCAGTAATAGCTGATTTTTTTCCTTCTTTAATGGAAGGGTATGAATAATTTTGTGCATGACTGTACATACATATTGTACTGTCAGATCATCTTCTGAGGCGTACACAGACCCTACTGTTTAGGCACAGAAATATTTTTCAAAGTTAGAGCGAACACTAGTTCTCAGGGTAAACAACACCTTTTTTTTCTTTGCCATGCTGGAAATTTTCTTAAAATATATTTTCAGTGTGGAGGCATTGTCTAAATACCCATGGTACCCTAATTTCTTACTTACAAAGATTAAAGTTGGGAACGCTTCTAGCTGCAATTAATAAGTCACACTATCGCCTGCTTCCCTAAAACTGTCAAAGTTTTCAAGTGTAGAGAGGAAATGTGCAGACCATGAGCCCTTTTTATATAACAAGACCTCATTATGACTTTTACTTCACCGAGTACTTCAGCAGGTCTTTGTGATAGTAGCTCAAAGCCACTGCTTCCCAGCAGTTCACTCTCACCTTATGTGTGGAGCAACTATGATTAAGTGCCACTTTTACTACTTGTAATACCTCACATGGAATGAATAACCAAAAGCTAATTTATGACTTACTGTTGCTGCTCATGTGGAGCCATCGTTCTCCATAAAGCTGGCCTGCGCTTTGAGGGTGAAGGCTACTTTAGTCTGAGAACTGAGAGACAACCACTGCAGAATAACGTTGAATTATTTTTCAATTGAATAATTTTTCTCTGAAGTCATTTTAAAAAATGATTTTAATCACCATTGGTCTATTGAGGAAATCTAGTGTGAGCAGCCAGAGAACGTTGTAAATGAGAATTAATTTGATGAAGAATGTAGTGGCCATTATGTAGTGTCGAAGCGCTTTGAGTGGTCATGTGACTAGAAAAGTGCTATACAAGTACAGTCCATTTGCCACTGACTTCCCGCGTGTAGCTGAACAACAAATCATTTGTTTGAACTACAAGACGAGGTCATCACTGCATCACTTCTGGGATTTAGGATGTTCCCTTTCCATTAACAGTTGTCTTTTGTTCATTTGTTTCGGGATTTGTATTTGTGTTTTGTCACTTGTAGATTTGTCTCGGCACTTGTACAAGTGTTTAATATTTTGTAATTTGTTTCCTAAAATGTAATTTTTTTTTCAAAATGTAAATGGGTTTTCTAAATATAGTTTTGTTTTCATAATGTGTTTGCACTTTTCAGCCACTGTAGGTTTGGCTTTATTGATTGAAATACTTTGAGTTCATAGAAATAATACTTGTGGACTACAACTTTGCACATCATAAAACTCATTAATAGTTTAAAGAAAATGAGGTTGAAGCAGGTTTTTGAGCTTCCATCCAAGAGTCTTCCACCATCTTGGTCTCTTTGGAGACAGAATTGACCTATTTAGATAACGGAGTGGAGCTAAAGAGCAGTAGCTGAAACCTTATTTGAAAAAAATATACATCCTTATTGCTTGATATTGATTTCATTATGGTTATGCAATATGGCAGCACTCTCGTCTGGGGTAACACCCCAATAACTTGTGGGAAAAGTTTACTGACTTCATATTTCATAAGGAAATTTGACATTTTTGATGATGTTTTGAATCACCTTGTAGCCATTTGTTGTTTTGCACTTTAGAACACTTCCTTGTCTGCTACAGTTTGTACAGCCATTGTTGCAAAAGGACTCTATAAACTCCAGGTTTCACTGTTGACCCATCCCTCGTTGGGCACATTCACACCAGGATAGTCTAGGGGGACTCAGTTCGATTGTGAAAGGCGAGAAATGTTACACCTTCCTTTGGTTTGGTTGGGTTTCATGCTGTGGTCTGTTCAAGCAGACCAAACCGCCTGGACAACATCATGCAGTTACAACAACTGATCACTAGGGGGTAAATTCCCCGAAAGGACTTCTGATAAAGACAGGAAAAAAAGCAGGAAGAGGAAAACCCAGCTTTTCCGTTGGCCAGCACCGTAATGACTCTTTCACCGCAAGTAAACAATAAATTACAATAATAAATCTATGCATTCTTGGGGTTTCTGTTTTTACTTCGGTGTTCAAACCTAAAACAGTTTTCACAAGAGTCTGTCCAGTGTGATCAGCATCAGAGGCAGCTAGCTTTCAGGATGTTGGTTCACTGGATGGTCCATTTGCTTTCACACATGGGAAGACTGCATCAGTTCACTTGTAAGTGAACTGAGACCCCTGGTTAATTTCTTTGGTCTGGACCTGAGAGCAAATGAGTGCTCACACTACTATATCTATCCATGGAAGAAGACCAGGGTTCCTCTAAAGCGAACCAAACAATGTCATGACAATGTCAATGCGCCCCATGCTGACTTATCTTTTTTAAAGTGTTAAGAACTGTTGTTTGTTTGAGTGAGGTGTCATATATGATCACAAGTCTTTTTGTCACAGTAGGACTGCAGAAGCATTAATCTGTTTAACTGATCAATGTTCACTTAGGTCATATGGACCTGAATGTCTGTTTCAAAATATTTTTCTTCTCCCTTCAGCTTGGAGCTGAAAAGCAACACTAGTGAACTTCAGCAGATTTTCATACGGATGCAACCCCCAACTTTGGCGAATTCGGCAGCCATCTTGCATGTTACCTATCCTCTGAGCTCTCTCCAGCCAGGAAATTTTAGTCTGATATTGACTCCTGTCTTATCTCTTGCTTTGTCACTTCTCTGTCTTTCTTTTCTTTGCCTTCTGGTGTGTGACGCACGGCCAAAAAGCAAAGCACAGCTATCACGTGATGCAGACTGTTGTGAAGTGCAGTTTCTTGGCATTGGGATGCTGGAGAGCAATGACGGCTACAGGAATGTCCAGGAATGTCAGTGTGCTGATATGTCTGCTTATATGTTGTACTCATATCATGTGTTTCAGGAATTGCATTGCATACCTCGTGTTTTTCTAATCACGTGCAGTCAAGTAATGGTCGGTTCGGATTTCATTGCATTATTGAAGAACAGCAATGAACTCACAAGCAAATACACTTGCTGGTTATCACTGACAAGTCAAGGGCATTAGCTCAGTTTGTTTCGTAGCGCATGTAGGCTTTTTGAACATGATGATGACCCCGCTGTCCTGTCAACTGGATAGATATTATAGCTGGGCTAACTGCGCACTTCTTTTTTATTTGAGTAAATCTTGACAGTAGTTTAAAGCCAAAATACCTATTGTGCCAGACATGAATTACAGAAGTTGCAATCCAGGTTGCAAATGTCTTATCAGCTACAAGAAGGAAAGGTTTGACTGGAAGATACCAGGACCATCACCAAAGAAATGGAAAGTTAAAATCATGGCGACATAAAGGACGTTACCACAATCCCCAACTTTTCCTGTTCATCAGAGAAACCGAACGGTCATGTGATGGCCTGGGCATGTGTGGAACAATTTCAATTCAGAAGTGTCCAAACCCATTTTTGTCTAGTTGAAAGAGTTTGTCCAGGATCACAGACCAGATCTTCAGTGTTCAAACACAGTCTGTCAAACCAAAGCTTCACTTAGAAATGTTGAGTGGCCAAGTCAGTCACCACATTTAAACCCCATTTAACATTCCGCCTGCTGAAAAGGAGACTGGAGAAGGAACCCTGTAACCCTGTCTCAAATAAAATGATATGCTTTGAAGGCTAGAAAAGCATTTTCAAAGCTAATAAAACTTTGCTTCTGTCAGTGGGCTGTAGATTTGATGCTGTCTTTGTATCAAAGGGCTGTATTGTCAAATATTAGACTTGATCACTTTCATTTCTTTTTGACATTATGTTAACTTATTTATACATTGGAAAGGGGATTCAAAATGCTTGTTGTCTAAGATGAGTAAATAAAGGTGCTTATAAATAGATACAAAAGATTACGAAAGGCTCTGCTTTAATATACTTCGTACAGCATGCTTCATGTTTAATGGGTAAAGTGCTAAAATGTTATGTTTCGGGAAGCCTTGGATATGCACATTTTCCAATTTCCTCTGAAAGCCAGATAAGTCTGAAGTAAGAATGTTACAATCATGATTATTGTCAGAGAAACTATCATGATATTTCAATTATTGAATTGATTTTTTAAAATAAAAAAAAAAAGATTTTTTTTTCAAAATTAGAAAATATGTATTTTTTTACTTCTCTTGTCCAGCATTGTAGCAAGCAGAATTATGGTCTGGCTGCTGTGTTGTGCTGAGCAAATTTGCTTTGCTAAGAGGAGCTTTTTTTTCCAAATTTAAATGCTTCATTTTCAGCTGGTTCAGATATACTGCTGCTGATAAATCTTAAAACCCGTCCATCCCCCTCGTTGCCACCGCTGTTCTGAATACTTTTGAGCCTATCAGTCTATCCTTCTTGGAGGAGCTGATAGGTCATATGAGACCCTCCGGTTCCCCAGCTGACCCAATCCCTCCTAGGCTTCTTAAAGAGGTTCTTCCCTCCATCGCGCCACATATTTTGGATAT
>JAOXYM010000012.1:26913994-26933844 GCA_028567055.1 Leptatherina wallacei | reverse complement strand
GGCGGAGGAGGGGGGAACTGCAATTTTTGGCACTTCCGCATAGGCTTCATTTTTTCGAACGCGAGGTTGCCCCTTGGTAATAACGCCAAATTGCTTGTCCGCCTACCAACTCAAAAAATTGTCACGCAACATTGTGTAACTTCATGTGTCTGTGTGGTGGTGTTGGGCAGAAGAAAAAGGATTATGATTCCGTTTCCATGGTATCCCGAACCCCTTGCCGACTAGGATGGACGAGGAATTTTTAATGCTTATATTACTATTGACCCAACTCTTCATTGAATTGTTGTCTACTGAGTCAATATAATAATGTACCTTGATCAAACTTTTACTTTTTCTGGAGTTGCATCTAATTTAATGTCAGTGTGAAAACTCTACTCATTATTCAGTTGGTTCAATTATAAAAAAATGTTTGGTGTTTGTAAAACTGAGGAAAGTACCACCATCATGTCTCCCTCAAGTTTCCGTCTGACATTCACAACAACCTTCACTCCTCAGTTTCCAGTTCAGTCTTTTACACTGAAATAGCATTCATTAAGGAATATTAAAAATAAACACTGATACCATGTAAATCCCAACTCTTTTTTTCATATATATATACAAGGTGCTGGATACATCATAAACCTCTTCTTTATCATGGATCAAATCAGCTTCTCTTTCTTTTAAATTCAGTAATGACTAGCTTTCTGTTCAAGTGCTTTAGGATGAATGAATATCTGGAATGCTAACTAGATTTTAAAGAAGCACTATCCTGTCTTAATGTTTACTGTGGATTGTCATTTGAATGACATTAACATCACAGAGGGAAGGTGGATGATAAAATATTAACCCTGGTGCTCTGTAATTAAACTCAGGCTTCTGACAACCTTTAGAACGGTGAATAATTTCATGATATGCTCATAAACCTGGAATTAAGTGGGGCAAAGACAAAGAGTCTTCGGGCTAAAGTTTAATGGTAGGTTTGGAGGGAGAGCGGTGAATCAAAGACACTGATGGATGTATTTTGGCTGAAAATTGTTCGTCTTTTCGAATCATAACTAACATAAGACTCCATAACATTATTCCATTTGACTATATTGTTTTGCAAATAAAGATCAGTGGATAAAGATGCTTAAAAACTTAGCCAATGTATTTCTAAGTTTTCTCCAGTATGACATTGATCCATAATAGTTGTATTTTCTGTACCGGCATCAGTCAGTTGCAAAAAAAAAAAGAGGCTAATTTGAAATACTTTTGATGGTGTTACAACTGTATCCTGCTGTGCTGAAAGCTTTTCCTTTTCCCTCTTCTGTAAATTTTGATTTCATCTATAACAGATTACAGTGCCAAGGCTTCCACTTCAAACCACTGCCTACGTCTGAGCTTTGGCTTAATATCCCACTAGGAGTCCCCAAGTCAGACCCAGGACTCACTGGAGAGATGATCATTACTGGCTTACAGTCCCTCATTGTAAGGGAGTGCATCGTTATCTTTAATTAAGAGAGTATTTTTTTCATTTCAGAGGAGGATTCTTGGTTTCTGCTCTCAGATATCCCTTAAAACTGCCCCCATATTTAAAAAGCCGCTGCTTGTGTGCACATACGCTCGCCTCCACATCAAATGTTTCTGCTCTTAGATTAATGGTTCCACATAAATGCTGTGTGCTCCAGTTTGAGGCCTTCTCCTGGAACTCGAGCAACTTCTCTCAGATTTTTACCCAGAACTATCAGATTGATGTCAAACAATAGAAATTCTTGGATATGATACAACTGTTAAGCTCATTTTTACTTCAGAGTCCCTTCCTGGTGATCACTAACCAGCATGTTTAACCTAAACTAGGAATCCGATGATAACATATACCTTACAATATAAATCATATGTAACGTATGAATGATAACGTATACCTTACAGTGTTTCCCTGGAGGAGCTGGAGGGGTTTGATGGAGTTTCTAGGGCTCTCCGCCCTGGCTGCTGTCTTTGCAGATAAACAGCAGGAAACGGATGAATAGATGGATGGTATAACTTGATGTTGGCATGTTTCTTTCTCTCAGGACGCTTCAACATTTTTGCCCAAAAATGAAAATTCCATGCTAAGATGATTGCAGAATGAAAACACATCCTTCTCTTATAAATAGAAGGACGTCTTTCTTTTGGTGGAATCAGGAGGTAATTATGAACATATTTAGTACTGTTGTATGGGGGGTGAAAAATAATCCATGTGCTTGGAACAGCATTTTACCAATTATGATTAGACATAGTAATGTCTTTAGGTTTAGGAAATTCATTTTAATGTTTTTGTTTGTGTTCTCATGTTGTAGAAACAGGCATTTCACTAAAGCTGACAGGATGGGAAAAAAGGATGTCTGTAAGGAACATGTTTTAAACATCGCAAGGATGAAGATGAAGAAGATATAACTTAGAATATAAGTATATGCTTTGGCTGATGCTATCTGAATGGAGTTTCTGACTAAAATTTTTTTTTTAATTAAAGCTCAAATATAATAAAATTTCCTGGAAAACAGTACGAAAATGTCCATGACTTAACCTACGAATACACATTTTACATCCAATGCATCACTTTCTCAGATTATTTAATTAATTTGTCAATTTTTTTGTTACGTTCTCATGGTGGTAAATTCACTGGCACTGGTTTGTCATATCAATCAGTTCTTGGCAGAACATTTGCTTTACTGTATGTCATACACACCGATTTACATTTCTCACGTACCGTCTCATCAATCAGCCCTATAAGCAGCAAATGCACGTCTTTGAGTTGCTGGAAGCTGCTGTAGTGCAAAACAAACAGAAAATGATGAATAAACTGATAATTAAATTCACACTTAGGCAATCAGAGCTCTGATTTTGTGAATTGCTGGTACAGTTTCTGAGTGTGGGCTTCAGTATAGCGAGGCTTGCTCCGCATACATCTGCAAATACATTGATATTAAGTGTTCATTGTCAGTTCTGCCTTTAAAAATGCCTCTTTTCAGATTTTTCTAAGAAATCTGTACATCTCTGATAGAGTTTATGGATCGAAAGAACAATTTGAGGCTCACAACAGCTCACAACAAGGATGGCCGAAATGAGCGTAACTGTTGTTGAGGGATATCATGGTTGCAGACATTCCTAAATGAGCCATTCAGGGTGAGATAGTGTGTATATTTGTCCTCATCTGCTTGGTACACTGTAATCATTTAAGTCAGTAGTAGAGATGTTTCAAATACAGATTTTCTTGGTAAATTATTGGAAATAAATCACAATTTTAGCGCAATTATGTGTTTATAAATGTGTAAAATCACATGAACATCAAATAATGTATCGAATAACTTTGTCTTTGTTCCGTACGCAACTTGCGCTGTGATGTCGTTACGGTTCAGACATGATCTTTGATGGAAAGTGACAATATTGAGGAATCTTCAGGACTAATTAATCGTGGCGTTCAATTGTGAAATGAAGTCATGGGGACATCCCTAGTCAGGAGTAGGCTATTCCAGCACCCGAGAGCTGCAAACGTTTCCCTGCTCCAACACACCTGATTCAAATGAAATGGATCCAACAGCCTATCAAGTTCTGCTCAGTTATGAATCAAATGTGTTGAAACAGGGAAGAAAATAAAACCTGCAGGATTGTGGCTCTCAAGGCTCTGAGTTGCCTACGCCTGGTTTAAATGAAATACTTTCTTGGTTTGGTGCAACCTTTGTGTAATTTCATCAAGTTATATCATGGTTTGACAGTATTTGGGGATTTTGATTACAGCTCTGAAGTAGTTCAAAAATATCGGGATTAAAAAACTTTTTTTCCACTGAATGCAAAAACTCATTTGTAGACAACTTTGCCTTGGGTTTGACAGAGTGATGGAGTTTGCTGCAGTGAACTCTTATTTAAAAAATTGCCTTCTTTGGCAGTCACTCATGTTTTACATGTCAGATTACCTTCCTCCTCCAAAACCATAACAATCTGGGCCATTTTTCTTCCTGAAAAGTTCCCAAAAGGTTTAATCTTATTCGGCCATCACAAACCGATGGGGAGTGGCAGTGTTGGTGCCCCCCACTCGGCAACAACTGAGTGGTTAATTGCGTGATATATCAAATGGCTCATCCTGCAGCTATTCTCATGAAAGTGGTTTCACTTTCAGGATAAAGTGGTTTTTGGTGGATTTTGTTAAGAGCTGTGACAAAGAACCCCGATGCTGGACATCAGTTTCTCTTGCTGAGATAATGACAAATCCAGTTTAAAAAAAAAAAAAAAGAATAAAATGTTCTTACTTTTCACCTAGAGAGAAATCCTTCAGTCTTTACCTCCGACTTTGTGTAGCCCTTAGGAAAGACTAACAGCAACATCTGTGCTAGTCTGAATTTGCCAAAAGTGCTTTATCAGCTACTTTCCAAAGTAATCATGTTTCCACTGGCCATGTCAACATAACTGTGCTTTTTTATTTTTTTTATTTTTTCACAAAATGTGATCTGGGTCTGTTGGTGTGATGGCCAGTGATGCGAAACAAGACTTAGAAATTAAATGTGTGATGCTTCGAATCTGCTAGTGGTATCAAAGTCAGCATAGTTTATGTTGTGACAGCAGCTGCGTCCCCTCGGAGCTGGTCAACAGAATTTGTTGTCTTGGCTGCCCTCAGTTAAAAGGGCACCTACCGGAAAGGGCAATGCGAGTCCAGCTTGTCTGCATGGGCATTCGTCCAGTTTCCTGACTTTACTCTCTCTCTGACGAATCACAACTGACCTTTCATTGCTGCAACATCTGCTGAGCACTCGCTGCTGCGACCCCCTCCCTCCCTCCGAGCGTTTCACCCGTCTCGGCCCAGCTTCGGGCTTCCAGCTCCGCACTGCTTCCCTCCGCTGATTTGCTGGTCATAGTCAAAGACGGACGGTAAGCGGTGTTTAGTGTGTGAGGAGCCCATTGGCTCCCTGCCAATATCATCCTCTTAAGCAAGGTGCTGTGCATTGCTCTCCCTATGACTTCTCTGTCCTGCATTGTTCTGTTACCCGAGTGACAGGATGACTTCTGTAATGAGCTCTTGGTGCTGTACTGAAAGACGTTAGCTGTAATGATGCTGACAGCAGCTGCTCTCAACTCATATTGATGATTGAATTGTGTAGAAACATCCCTGTTGGTTTGTGATTGCGATGCTTCCCCTTATCCAATTACACTTGGTGAAAATTAATATTTTTCTCATTTGGAGGAGAGTCAACCTCTTGCAATTATTACCGTGTATCTGACACTAAAAACCATTAGCATAATGAATTGATCACCAAGGAGACGCACATGTTAATTTAGTGAGCAGCCACTGCTCTTTGGAGAGCAGTACTTTACACCCAGCAAGACTTTAAGTGCTTCCTCTCTTGTGCTGCTGAGACATTAACACACTCGGGGACGAGCCATGCTGACGAGTAGAGGGTTAAAGGTTGATCAGGCCCTTTTTTTTTCTTTTTTTGCAAGAAATATTTTTAGATTGCAGCAACTTTTCTCAGGAGAAGTCACAGCACTTCCAGCAAAGGAAACATGAGCTAATGTGGAAGTCTTAAACTTCAGGTTTGCTTACTTTATGTATTTTGAAGAAGAAGCTCAAAATGAATTATATAAACGTATCAGGGTTTGAACCACCAACGCATTATAGTTTTATACAGTAAGAAAGAGCCGGTAGCGTATAGTCTCGTCATTGTACATATATATTGCGCTTCAGATCAGTGAGACTTTCTTGTCATCTTCTAAAGTGGTTCTGATTTTGGTCTTAATGAAATACGCTTGATTAATTAGTTTTGGCAGCTAGCTGAAGTGAAGCATTCAGGTGTGTGCTAACTCACTGCCAAGAGGGAAAGAAATCAGCAATTATCTCAGAGAAGTAAATGTTGCTGCCCATCAATCTGGGAAGGTTTATGAGTCCATCATCCTACATTGAGGAATATTATTCATGAGTGGAAAAGATACAAGACAGCTGCCGATCTTGTGGAGGTCCTAATAATTTAACCCCAAGGTCAAGGCTTTTAATTTTCCAGCTCTTTATTGTCTACATCATTTCTGTTATGGTAGACAGTCATGAAAAGAGAGTGCACACTCTTTCATTTAGATGGTTTTATGTATGAGGACATTAGGACATAAAAGATGCTCTGATTCTTACCACGTCTGGATATAGAGTTAAAAACAACCTTAAGCATCAGCACATTTTCCATTCTAGTCAGGTTTTTGGACAAACAAATGATGATTTTGGCCGTACATGTTATGCATTCTTGTTCATTTGCAGTAGATAAATATAACTTTATGGGAATGTAAGTATTGTTTTCTGTTTTCAAAGCAGTACGACTGAACACACGTCTGCTTACATGTTCTACAATACACGGTTGGACAGTTAACCAATTGCATGGTTTATGCATCTTTAAACGTATGTTTTGTATTTCCTGTCATGCCTTATCTACTGGAAACATCTCACGATTTACAGCTAGAGATTTTGAACAACGTATTGTTTCTGTGTTTATTTCTCATAATGGGGTCATACCTTGGTCTCAACCTGGGAGGAAAATGCTGAGTTAACACTGAAAGAAGTAGCAATAAAACCTCACTGCAGCTGTGGAAAATAAAGCCTGAGATAAAAGCTGATTTTCTCAAATTTCTGTCTCACTTTATTTATTTATTTATTTTTTCCCAGCCTGCTGCTGATGCTTCGGAATTTAGGGTGATTAATCATTCATTTCCAGCATCTGTGCGCCCATGCTAAAACAGGCAGCGGGTCCACCGCTGACACGAGCTGATAGCGCTCTCAAAGGCTCGTATTTATGCTGTTTGTCTTAGAGAATCTGAACAGGAAACAACGCTGCTCTCCACTGAGTATGTGACCGGGGAGGAGAGCGACATCACTTATTTATTTATATTGTCCCTTTTTCCGGGCCACTTGTCTGCAGACACCCCTATTCCTGAGATGCTTTAACCTTGTCCCATCAGTCTGGCTGTGGCCTCTGGGCTTGCAGGATGCCAGAAAGCAGAAGACGAAGTGCTTCCTGCTGGAAATGAATGCTAAGGCTGTGTTGGGTCACAAGGAACTGACAAAAAGTGTCAACTCTCTTAAACTCTCACATTTTGAATACCAGTTTGAGCTGCCCCTGAATCTAAAATATTCTAACCCCACTGTGAAGTGCTTTCTGCAGTTTGAGGACGCTGACATTTCTGGTGCATGTTTTGCTTTTTCTGGTGCAAGCTGCCAAAAAACAAAAATTAAGCCTTACACAGATGGTTTTAAATTCTTCCATTTCATCCATTTTCCCCGGTACCAGTGATGTCTATTATTTAGCTCTGAGGCTAAAACTTTTGTGTTGGACTTGGCCTTAAGCCACCAAAGTTATCACTGTTTACTCATCACCAAGAGATAAATAAAACAGACTACACACCTGACAGCTTTTTGAGGCTGGAATATTTAATATATTTAACAGCACAGGCTCTTCCTTGTAAATTTTTTATTGTATGTATCTGTAAAAGAAATGGATTTAGTTTAAAGTTTCAGTGTGTTAGGAATCAGGCTTGAAAGTCAGTATTTGTTTCAGCAGCTTTATTCTTCAAAACATCCTGAATTATTTCTCATCATTTCTTTAGTAGTCTTCAGAAATAGTTCTCCAGACTTCTTGAAGGACTTTCCAAAGTTCTTCTTTGGGTGTTGGTTATCTTTTTTTCTGTTTTCTGTCAAGATGATCCCACACTGCTTCAGTAATATTGAGTTGTGGGCTCTGGGGAGGGTTCATCATTCCATAAAACCTGTTACCACTGATTTCCAGTTCAGTTCTTGTCGTTTGGCAGACTTCATCCTCTTTTCCCTGTTTCTCTTTCTTATGGCCTCTTGACAACCATGCTCGCATGGAGACCATTTCTGATGAGGTTTTAGTGAACAGTTCAATCACCTGAAAGTCCAGATGCATCTTTCAGGTCCTGTGTTGGGTTTTTGTTGGATTTGTTCCAGCGGTAGTGAACTTTGGCAGATTTTGGCACTTTGGCGCCCCCTAACGAAGGCCAACTCATCTATATTGCATCCTGTCTCCTCTCTAAGCTCTCACCAGCCAGTAAAAGTTAGGGGTGTAAGAAAATATTGATATAATAAACGATTGCAATATTTTGTGTGACAAAATTGTATACATTTTCAGAATGACAATATTGTTTTGTTTTTCTTTCAAAAAAATGTTCCAATAAGATTTTGTCATATCAACAATATATCCATATATGCAAACATTAACAGTGTTGGTTCATTTTAGTGTTGCATCTAAACTTCACTTTTTTT
Source organism: Leptatherina wallacei (assembly GCA_028567055.1). Lineage (NCBI taxonomy): Eukaryota > Metazoa > Chordata > Actinopteri > Atheriniformes > Atherinidae > Leptatherina > Leptatherina wallacei. The sequence goes on along the minus strand of JAOXYM010000012.1, from coordinate 26,925,599 downwards.
GTTCAAGTTTATTGAAGAATCCGAAGCACTTTGATTTTTGATTTCTATAAATGTATATGTTAAAAGGATAACAGTAAAAGTGTTATTTTTGCACCAAGCATACTTTCACCAAGCATGGTGCCATGTTTCATTCCACAGAGATAACTATTAGAGACCTTTACTGATAAGGCCAATTTACATTTTTTTATTCATCTTCTTCATGAAGAGCAAGTGTTTTCATTTTCGTCTGTAATAAAATGGAGATCCTCTGTTTTTCTTCACTAAGTCGGTGTCAAGCGTATCACAGGTTTGAGTGTTTACTATGCTGTGACACTTAAATTCTGGTAAAGAAAAATCGCAATGTATCGTATCACAGTATTGCGATATATTGTATTGTTGCCCCTGTATTGTGATAGATATCGTATCGCCAGGTTTTTTGCCAGCACACGCCTCTAGTTTACTCAGTCTTATGTTGAATAGTGTTTTACCCCTTGCTCTCTCTCTCTCTTTCTCTCTTTCCTTCCCTCTGCTGAATCAGCCATGGTGCGCATTCAAAACTTGCAGTGTGTTGATATCCAGTTGCTGATGTGTAGCACGGTGCAGTAAGGCAAAACATACTGTAGCCGTCAGGTGATGCGCCGGGCTTCAGTATATGTACCATCAAAATGGGTCAGAAACACACAGTTTTAAGGACTGAACATTTTTTGTAGTGTTACTTTAAAGACATCCCTCTCAGACACTGTTTATTTGCTGTAGATAGTCTTAATTTCAGACCTTCGACTCCTCTCTCCTTTCATAGATAAGTGTTAATAAAAAAACAAAAAAAAACATTCTTCTGAAAATGTTCAGGTTCAAGAAACTGGAGTGAAAATGAAGCCAATGTCCAAACAAAAACTTAAGAAAGTCTAGAGAACTCCTGCTCAAGTCCAATTTAATGGTTACAAGGAAGTCTTGCTGCTTGGAAGCAAAATATAAAGACAAGAAGGATGTCTCTAGACATTTGCACGGTACTGCATTTGAATTATTTGGATTAGAACAAACCACAGTAAAACTGAGAAGTTTCTTTCTGCCCAGTTTTTAATCTCACTTCCAGTAAATTTATTCCGAACAAGTTGGAAAGAATTTTTTCTTTAATACACGCATGACCTCCATTCTCATCTGTCCTGCTGCTCCTAATGAAGACGTGCTTGAGTAATGAGAATGAGTTGAGCCTGACTGCCTCCAAATATGAAATGTGAGCCCCTAATGGAAGCTGGGCTGAATTAGTAATAGAAAGCAGAGACGGCTCGGCTGTGGGAATGAAAGCTTTTTGTTGCACCTTTGGATTCCTTTTCACTCCAACTCACCGCCCAAATGATCCGTATTTGTTTCAAAGAATTTAGAGGGAAAGCTGTCAGCATAATCTGTTATCTATTTTATCATCCTCAAATCTAATTTTAGAACCGTGCCTCAACTCTTACTGGGGCATTTAGCATTGAATAGTTTTTCTGACTCATTGCTTGCAAAAGCTGCTCAGTATCTGTCACTAACTCTAAATGCTTGAGGTAATGAAATATTGATTAACAGTGATGAAAATTTGAAACGAGATTGTTTACTTGCTGTGATACATCTTGGTTGGTTTGTCTCAGCTCCCTGCAGACCTGCAAAGCAAAGCTGTATGATAGTGACAAGATAAAACGGCCTTTTGTAGGGAAAATATATTAACGCTGCATCTGAATCTCTTTCAAATGACAGTTTTCGGGGTTGGTAATCACGTGTGTGTGTGTTTGTCTCTCCAGATGAAGTCAACGGAAGTGGACCAAGGGCTTTTCACAGACAGCTACTGCAAAGTGTGCAGCGCTCAGCTCATCTCGGAGTCCCAGAGGGTTGCCCATTATGAGGTGAAGACGCCCCCAAAATATTACATCACCCGAGTCTGACACACTATGCTGCTTCTGTGGAGCTCATAAAATCTCAGGATCACATTGCTTTAGCTCTTCCTCCAGAGACATAAAGCTGATCTATACACCTGAACCCTGCAGCTGTCAGGAAACACACATCAGACCTCAGCTTTATTCACTTGTTTGGTCTCAACTGAGGCAAAAAACAAAAAAAACAAACCCCAATCCTGAAAATGAAAAATAAAGAAATAATTACAGGTAATATTGAACTCTTGGCTGCACTTCTCCCAACCTCAGATTTTATACAGTGTTCCTGCTTCATTTCCACAAGCCAAATAACACATGTCGCCATGATGTTTTCAACCTAGTATTAAATAGATTTTTACACCGTAATTACAGCAAACAAAGAAAACCTCTGCTGAAAAATGTTTTTGTTTTCAAAGCATTTTAAGGTGGCACCAGATCTCTCTTTGTATTGCAAATTAGGTAAATATGTGTTCACAGGCTCCAAACAGCTAATCCAGCAGTGTGAGCTGCTAAAAGTCATTTAAAAAAACAAACAAAAATTCTGTAATTTACATAGAAATCAGATCCACACACATATACACTGCTGTGCAATGCTACCAATATACTTTTTGTGGGGGGTGTATATTAGTTTCCATGACCAGTGAGTGCAACATGTTGAACTCCAGCTTTTCCCCAGCTCACTGTCATGAGTATTTTGCTGATTATATAATTAACTTAACTCAGTAAGACTCCATTATCATGACATTTCTGGGTCAGGTTGTTTGTTATTCTGTCAGATTAGATAGATGGTTGATGGTAATGATGCGTTTTAAATGTGAGATTGCTCTGAACTTTGGAAATGTATATAATTTCCAAAAAAGTTGGAAAATAATTGGTAATTAATTCATTATGCTTTTTGTTTTTAGTGTCAGATACACGGTAATAATTGCAAGAGGTCGACTCTCCTCCAAATGAGAAAAATGTTAATTTTCACCAAGTGTAATTGGATAAGGGGAAGCATCGCAATTACAAACCAACAGGAATGCTTCTACACAATTCATTCATCAATAAATCAGTTTTCAGAGCAAAAGTACTCCATTTGAATATTTTAATAGACAGAAGTCATTTCTATTTATTTAACCAGATAAAACCCTCATTGAAATTAGAAATCTCAAGTTTATCATATACCATATAACAAACCAAAACCAATTATCAAAATACCAAGAAAATGATTTACATTGCATCATCAACTTCTTTGTATTTGGAAAATGTGAATTTGAAATTTGATCGCAGAAACAGTATGAAAAAGTTGGAAGAGAGCAAAAGACAGAAAAGTTCAAACAATATAAAATAGTAGCATTCTCTTGAATAACTAGTGACTAATACCTCAAAAAATTTCATTTTGTCTTCAAACTTAAAATATGATCTTTTGGTTTCTTCTATTCAGACAAAAAAAGTAGATATCAAATACCTGACATGTTTCGGTGACACATGCAGGTGACAGCCGAAACATGTCAGGTATTTGATATCAACTTTTTTTGTCTGAATAGAAGAAACCAAAAGATCATAACTAGTGACTACGTTCGAAATATTTCCCACATTGGGTATTTTTTTGCATCTACAGAGCAGAATATTGTGAATATTATGAAGAGATTCAGGCAGTCTCAGGATAAAAGCTTAGAACAGAAATTATTGTTGGTCGAGACTTTTGGGGCAGCATTGGATTAGAAACCACCGAGCCGTCCTTGAAAAACTAATTTTCACACAACACATTGTGCATTCAGAAAGGTTCGCTGAAACCGTGTTAGGAAAGGCAGAAGCCGTACATTACCTCTATATTAACATGAACTTATATCAGATAGACAGAAAGACGGTGGACATGTGTTCTGTGAGTCCATGTTTCAGTTTCTTTTGGGAAAAAGCAAATGTGTCCATTATTGGAAGACAACATTAATGCTACTTGCAAAGGGTGTTTCCATTCCCCTCAAGCACATTAATACGTTTCAGAAGATGGCAACAATCAGTCCAAGAAAACCTTTTGTGTCATTGGTTCAGGTTTTTCAGTCTCAATGATAGGCATTAAAGAAAGATGGAATCATGGCTGTTTCCATGTTAAACTCTGTCAGCCAGTAGAACAACTAATGCCCTCATTACATTTCACTTATTCCACACACTCAATAGAATGTCAAAGAAGACGTGTTAGTTCCTGTAATGCAGTATGTCAGTGAAGCAGGCTACTGAGTATTGGTTGGTTTACTGACCCCGATGTAAGAGACCTTGCAACAGTTTGTGCTGGTTGTCAAAACAATGACCACACTTATCTGTAATGCAATTTGTTTCCAGAGATGTATGTTTTGATTTAAACAGTCTGTTCCTTAACATTTTTCTGCAAAATGAAAAAATCTTTGCACTTTTACCGTCACATCACATCTCTACTGATGTAATTTAGCTTTGACATAGCAAGAGTCAAACCTGATCAGTCACTTAATAGAATGAGTAAAGCATCCATTTGTGTTCCTCCCTTGGCCTGAGACTCTGTGCAGATGCTGTCTCTCACTCACTGTCACTCTGAGTTGAAATACCAGTGAACTGACTGGAAGCCTGCTGCAGCTGGACATGTACGGTAACATGACCTGAGGAGACTCAACTGAATGCCACTCAGTATGAGGAGAGGTTGGCTGGTGGTTGCTGAAAATTATTAGAGGCCTTGAGTCAGTTTTGCATTTAAGTTGGATTATTTTGTCATACAGGGGGCTGCTGAAGTGAAATCCCATTTAGAAATGAAAGTTTATAAAGTTAAAAATGGGAAATATGTTAATGGGAATACAGGGTATAAGGCAATAATGGAGTTTTCAAGTTCTATTGAGCATTAAAAAAAAGGTATTCAGTACGTGCACCTTTTTTTTCTTTCATACAACCTGAACGTTTCATTTAATTTTGTTATTTCGTTAAGCAACAATAGTTTTACAGTCTTTCTTGAAGGACTTTCCAAAGCTCTTCTTTGGATGTTGACAGTTTTTGGTTACATGTTACATGTCAAGATAATCTCACACTGCATTAATAATGTTGAGGGGCAGGCTATAGAAAGGCCAGTCCTTGGATGGTAATAGATAGCTCAGAAAACCAAGGCACTTTAGTTAAAAGTAACTAAAATGCTTTTATTTCTATGGTATAGTCATAGTGACCTTTAAAAAACACCAACGCGTTTTGTCTAGGAGTCAATCAGATTAGATGAGCTCAAAGTGTCTTTATAGTGGAATTTCTCCACAAGTAATTCAACTCCTGTAATGGAACTTTCCGTCAACAGCACTCCGCCCATAGAAAGCAGAAAAAAACTACAAAAAAGCTACAAACATGGATGCCTTATTTCAACAGGAGCGTAATCTAACATGTCAGGGTGCTCTCATTTAAACCACAACATACCCACATCAATAGTCAAACAATACATCATAATAAGTAGCATAAGCTGACCATTTCTGAAAGAAAACTATATCATACCTTTTCAACAAGCTACTTACCCCAATAATTGACAAGAAACCAGTAAAATCTAGCTCCTCATTCAGATCTGGACATTTAGTGGCCTGTTACTTAAAAATCCACAAAGACTCTCTTTGGTTGAGTTTGTTTTGTATATCACCTTTTCTCATGGAAATGGGGATATGATCGTTTCCATGGGTAGGAGATGTTGTCCAGGAGCATTTTTTACTATATTGCTTAAAATCCCCTTCACACCCAGATTGCAGACAATTAATTAAATGCTCTTGTGGTGGAAAATTCCCGTCTACGTGGCAGCTGCGATCTGCCCTAGACCATGTGTGAGTGACATAGGTGGAGCTAGGAGGGCCAGAAAACTGGGTGCTCGAGCGAGGACATGTCACTTCTCCCGGCCACTCGCTTGTATGATCTCTGTATTTGAGCTACCTGAATTCTGTAATAAATCAAATTCTCAAGCATCAGTACGTTTCCTAGTTCTTTAAGTTCTAATATGGATCAGGGTAATTGGGTTTCACCATCCGATCATGTTAACCGTTTCGTCCTAAAAGACTGGATGGTGAAATTGAACTGCCATTTGTCCCTCCCCCCTCTGCATGTTCCTGTGCTCTGGAGGCGTGGCTTCAGGGTAAAGTCTGAAGAAAGGAGTTTGGACTTTTAAATTGTGTATTGTGTATTTTCAAAATATAGCTTGCTCAAACCACTTTTCCAGGATCTCCTACCCTACCTTTAATGTTGACGGATCACTGTTGTGGTGCTCCAAGTAATCTTTGGCCATAGGATAATTCACATTACCTGTACAGATTGGATGGTAATGTTCCAGTGTGTATTTTTCAATCCAGATCTGTTTTTACTGCACTGGCAATGGCTAATCACATATTTTTAGTATAGTATTGAAAAATGGGTTGAATTCTGACAGTATTTTTCTGCATTATGTTTCTATCAATTTTAACATGACCCCCCTTTACTGGAAGCAGCAAACATGACAGACCACCATGTTTTACAGCTAGATATGGATAGTTAGATATACTGCAAGTATCTGATGTTTCCCTTTTCAACACACTTGATTAAAATGAATAAATCACTTGATAGGCTGTTTCATTAGAATTGCATTTAATTTGAATCAAGTGTGTTGGAGCAGGGACACATTGAAAACCTGCAGGACTGCGGCTCTCTAAAACCTAACTTGCCTACCTCTGGACTAGACAATGGGAGGAAATATGGCCAATGTCCAAAGTTTACCACCAGAAATGCAGAAAGACCTTCATAAGCCTGGAGAACTGGTGCATAATACCACTTTAACAGAAAAGAAACTCTGGTATGGAAGTTCAAGACTTTTGCACAGGACTAAATATCTTTTTTTATTATTTTTAATTTGTCAAAAGTTTTTGTAACATGAGTCAACTCTTTTGTTCTGAGTGTCTTAACAAGCCAAACTCCTGCAGGGCACAGTGCTCATTGTGCTGCTGCGGGGTGCTATTTAAAGTAGCCCCTGACTTTCTATGGGTAACAGGAGAACTGCTTTGTTGTTCAAGGCGTTGCGGGAGACAGGAAGAAGTGGCTGCACTGATGCAAATCAAATATTAATTTTGTTATTGTGTGTTAAATGCTGAACGCAGCACTTGGCTTTTTGCCTCCTGGAAATGGGGATTGTTTAGATTCGGTTTCAGGACAGTTGTGGTCTAATTCATCATGACATGTTTGGGTCATGACTATGAGAGGAGAAGCAGAGAAGTTAGTGGAAAGGAGAAATCTTGACATCTGATGAGCTGTGAAGATGAGGTTTTTCTGTTTTGTTTGATGAGATTCGGTTATAGTCATTCATTGTGTGCTTTGCTTGAGTGGTAAGCACAAAATCCAACTTTATTTATTGAACAATTGAGCTAATCTGTAGTTTATCTCTTTAGACAAAACCTCAATTTTCAGTGATTTCTCAGTGTGATGTCTCGGCTGAATGCTATCCAGTGGTTAGATGAACAGTCTTCACTGAAGCTGTCATGGTCTGTGGGTTTTGTTGTTTGGGTTAGTCTTGGTTCTTTCCTTTGTAAATGTCTTATTCTGGTTTACTTTGTATTATTGTTAGCTTTTAATTTCTGTATTTCTGTTTTTATTTAGTACAGTCTTTCCTCTTTTGTACTTTGTTGTGTTTACTTCCCGTTTCCCTGTCACACCTATTCCTTGTTGATTAGTCCATCAGCGTGTCTTCGTCCTGGTTTCCTTTGCTCTCTGCCAGATCATTGTTGTTGCCACAGTTTGTTTCTGTTATCTTCAGTCAGTCAGACAGCTCACTCGCCAGTTTATCAGTCCATCCATCTGTCCACTGCCTTTGCCTAATTTTTTGTTAAATCGAGTATAGTTCTGGTTCATCCTATCTATCCTGTCTTTTGTTTATTCATTTCTGTGTTCACCTGTGTTTGGGCCCTTCTTGTTTACCTCTGTTTCCCCTGGATTGTGACAGAATAACAGATGGGACATGACTTGCATCTCATTGTGTGAGAATACAACACAATGGGAGCAGAATATATTTACTTAAAAGAACATATTTTAAACCAACAGAGATTAAAGGTCTCTTAGTGCTTCAGGCAACGTGCTGGCAACTGTATGTTGTTATCATTAATTGCAAGGGCTTCCTATCATCTGTAACGTTATCCTCAAAACCTACAGGTGGTGGAAGTGGGGCAGCAGTATGGAGCAACAGAGCTGTCAGTTGTGTGTGCACTTCTGTGCATATTCATCTAAAGTTGTGCATAAAAAAAGAATTAGTAAATTCTTGTAAAGTTAAATCACATAAAATGTTTGGTGTGTATTTTGTCTGTGAGAATATGATCTAAAATGTTACAACTTACAAAATTCCAAACACCAAGTATAATTTATGATTTCTTACTATGACTTTACAGGCCAATTCCGTATTGAATGTTAATGCAAAATGGGATTAGCAAGAAATAATAAAACAGAACTTTATTGAAGATGTAACTGAAAAGAACACACATACTGAATCATTTATTCACAAAAAAAGATATTGAAAATACCATATTTATGAAATGTATAAAATATAATTTGAAACAGGTGAAACTATGGCTGGGACCCGTAACAAGAACATAACATGTCCAACATACAGACAATAAAATTCTCTTTGAAAAATGAAATAGTCTTTTTCACCAAAAGTCTTGTTGCTTCCCTTGGTAGCCATTTGGGTTCCCATCTTAGGTCTAAATGGGTTTAAATGTAATAAATGTAACTATATACAATGGGAATGCAGTGTATCTTTTTAAAAAATTGGGAACAATGTTACTCAAGCTAGTCAACTACATTTATTTCTATGAATAAAAATGCATTAGAGCTCAATAGCAGCTGTCTTGAAAAATGGTTACTATCTTGGATTTTCAAAATTCCCATCGGACAGATTTGATATCTAGGTCTTAGTCTATCTAGGTCTGTGCCAATTTTCATGCTTGTATCAAAATTTGCAAAATTTTTCTGTTATCTGCTCCACTAAAAGGGCAGTGCAATTGGGGCAGCCTTTTTGCATTTGCATTTGCATCTTGCACACTCTTTGTTGCAACCACAATGGATTAGTTAATAGCAGCACTGTGAGGGGTGGTCCACAGTGGCTGCTATGCCATTTCTTCCTTCACCCAACCCCAATCAGAAGAACCTGGCAGCTGAGGGTCAGGCTCTAAGGCTTTGTACCAAACGTTGGCCTGATAGATAACCCGCTTTATATGTTGCTCTAGCGCAGCTTTCATTAGTGGTGGCATGTTCTGCAGAGCTCTGGATTTCTAAATGAAAAGCTGTTTTCTGGATTTATTCGCCCATGAGGTTTCACTTGTCCAATACAACAAAGAGCTCCAACCTAGACCGGGACAGCTCCCTCACATCACCTCGCATCTGCAGGCGCTTCAAGTTTCCCATGCATTTTTCTTTTTTCTTCCAGTAAGTTTAACTTCCCATTAGTGCATTAGTGTAAACCGTAATGGGATTGAACACTAGGGGTGTGTATTGGCCGGAATCTGGCGATACGATATATATCACAATACAGGGGCAAGGATACAATATATCCTGATATATTGCGATACTATAGGTAAGACGATATATTGCGATTTTCCTTTACCAGCATTTAATTGTAAGAAAACTGTTACAACTTAGTAAAAACTCCAACCTGTAATATTTTTTGCATTACTGAATGAGAACAGAGGATCTACATGTCACTACACTGAAAACTGAAAACACTTGCTCTTTATGTACAAAATGAATAAAGAAATTAAAATCGGCCTCATCAGTAAAGGTCTCAAGTATCCCTGTAGCATCAAACATCAAACATTGCACCACTGCAAAATAAAACATATGTAGCTTGATATATGACACATATATGTACAATGGTCATACATGGAGAATATTTCCATTGTTGATTAAAGTATTTAGCAAACCTTCAGCAAAAAAACAAAAAAACAAACAATTCTACTGTTTTCCTTTTAACACTATTAGGAATGCATGATATATGCTTCAATATCTATGTCGGCAGATATTGGTTATTTTTTTAAATATCGGTATTGGTCTGATAAGTAAAACTTGGTTGATATTGACAACAGATATTTATTTTCGGCCATTTGCGTCGGGAGGAGGGGGGGCGTGGCCATGCAGTATTGTTTTGGACATGTGACAGTGATAGTAAGGCAGCATTGTGGACTGTTTAACTGGAGTGGAGAATGTCAGCGGTGTGGTAGATTTTCATAGTATCAAAAGAAGATACTCGAAAAGCAGTATGCAGTACTCGCAACGTCAAAGTATTGTGAGGAGGATGTCGCATCAAATCATTCAACACCATCAGTTTGATACATCATCTGAAAAACCACCAACCGGAGGTTCACAAACTTTGGCAGGAAGCCAACGCTGCAAACGTTTAATTTAATTTTTATACATAATTTGATCATCTTAATAAATTTGTTTTAAAACGATATCAGTAAATATTGGTTGTTGGCCATTGCAAAAATATTAACATCGGTATCGGCCAAAATGTTCATATCGGTGCATCGATAAACATTCTACATCTATATGAATCTAAAATTAAAGTGCTTCGGATTCTTCAAGTAAAGTTTAACAAGAAGTCAAGTTTAGATGCAACACAGAAATGAACCACCACTGTGTAATGTCTGCATAGATACCAAATTGTTGAATTTGGGGAGAAAAAAAAAATATTAAAAAAAAGTTTTTGACATTTTTTTTCATAAAAATTCTATATTGTGGTGTTAAATATCGAGGGGATGGGAGGGGATATCTGGTCTTGGCTTGATTGTCTGAGTTGGCTTATAAGCTTTGCGTTTTTTGTACTCAATTCAAGCCTAGAAAAATAGACAAAAAAAGGCAGGTGAGAGAAGGCAGTTATTTCACCCTGTCTGAGCGGATGGAACCGAAGGAGGTATAAATAATCACTGAAAGAGAAAAAAACCCAACAGTTAAGGAATCAACGAGGGTTCCCAGGGTTCTTTCAATCAAAAGTTTTAAAGTCGGAAGTTTTGCTTCGTGTGCCTTCAGATGAAACGTTTTGACAGACCGGCAATCTAACTCACATTTATGTGATGATCTCCGGTCTAGTCAGCATCCCTTTGAATTTTTGAACTCCAAAGTTCAAGCAGTATTTGGGTGACTGTAGACTGGAAAATCTAATTGATCTTTAAACCTCTCTTTCAAAACACATCAGAGACAGCACCTCCCTGCAGAAAGGATCAGAGCGCCTTGGTTGGCAGTTCAAAGACTCGTGTGGCTCATGTTAATTTATGCGCCTGCCTCTTTGCATGTGTACCGGTCAAGATGTTCGCTGCAGCCTTTGTTGATGGGTTGTCCGACTGCTAACGCTGCTTGACAGTTCATTTAAAACTACTGCCTGTTACTCGATAGGGAAAGTAGAATGGGGAGTAACAACAGAATACACATGAACTAAAGTGTGGGAGTAGTAGTGTACATGCACTCCTAATGTTGCTGGCCTGTATTCAAATAAATATATTGCTTATATTTGAATGAAGACAGCAATTGTTGCTCTTGCTTCAGTTGATATCATCAGAGGACTTCCTGGCTCTAATAATTAAGATTATTTCCAGTAGGGCTGTCCTAAACGATTATTTTCAGAATCGATGCATCTGTCGATTTATTTTTTCGATGCATCTAAACGATTCGATTATTTTTCGATGAATTGATTAATCTAACGATTCTTTGTTGCTTGATTAATATAGCAATAAAGTTACCCAGAATAA
>JAOXYM010000012.1:26850256-26864119 GCA_028567055.1 Leptatherina wallacei | reverse complement strand
CGTAAAGTTTTTAACAACATATAAACATTTTTAACCTTGTTATTTACCAAAAGGCAACTTTTCTGTACGAGTCTCTCAGCGCCAGGCTTGTTTCCTGCATGAGAGCGTATAACTCCTCCTCCCTTTGCCGTTAAATCTGCATCTGAAAAAGCTCTGCTGAAAGGGGTATTCACCCCAGCCCCTTAGCCCTACCCTTCGCCCTGAAAGAGAATCGAGACACCCCTTCGTCTCTCATGAACGCGCAAAACGGAGGGGAAGGGCTAAGGGGGACAATTGAGATTGGGCCTAATGTTTAAAAAAGTAGTAGCAAAATGTCTCCAATATTTTGTCAAAATTTTAAGGACCTTAGACGGACATAACCTTAGAATTGTGTAGAAAAATGTCCAATTTTGTAGTGTTTGCACACAGATGATGCTGTGTGTTAACAAAGTAGCATACAAGCTAACAAACTAGCTTGACTCTCAAATTGGCCACTATATTTTGAACACATTCAAAATCTGAAGGGAAATCTGTTCAAATGATTCTTTCCCATTGCTGCAGTGAAGTTTTGATCCGAGGTTAAATTAATTTTCTTAAGTTGAACACAGCATTGCCACTTCATGATGAGAAGATTCAAATCTCAGCTGGGGTCTTTATGTGTGGAGTTTACATTTAGTTTTAATCATCCTGCTTGAGGATTTTTCCTGGGAACTACAGCCTCTTCCTGCAGTCCAAAAACACACATTAGGTTATATTTACTGTAGTTATGCATGTGAGCGTGATTTATTGCTGGTCGTGTTTGTCCCCATGATAGCTGGGAAGGGCTCCAGCCCCCTGCGACCCTGAACAGGATGAATGAATTCATGATCATTTCAGTCACTGACAGTGTAAGCTACCTTTTGACATATTAAATCCATCCATCCATTCTCTAAGCCCACTTAATCCAATTCAGGGTCGCAGGTGAAGTTGGAGCCGATCCCAAGACCAACACAGAGACAACCAACCTCTCCCGCTCACATAGTCATGTGCTCCTTTTTCTCTTTCTAATTTTTCTTCAAAGTCACACCCTCAAAGAGTTAAAAGTTTTGATTTCAGTGTTTTTGTAACCTTTTCTCAAGATAAACCTTTAAACGAGCTAAATTTCCCAAGGCCTTAATGAAAAGCTTGCCTTCACAGCTCTGTTCATAGCAGCTCTGAGGAAGGAGTGGATTTCCTCACTTCGCCATTTTTTTTCCACAGGGTTTGCTTCTTACAAGCTTGGAGCTAAAGCTACCATGTAAACATAAATTTGGACTTAAGTTACATTAAAAAAAACTCTTGAAGCAGGTAATTACAGTATGAGAGAGCAAATGGTACCCACACTGAGAGCTTGTGCAAGGACACACACTGATCAAAGCTAGAGAAAAATACTCCTCTGACAGCTCCTTAATACTTGCTCATCTGTAATTCACCTATGTTTGGTACCGATTACTCTTTCAGACACACATTTTGTTGAGAGTTATATGTTGAGGTGGCCCTGTATTGGCTTGATAAACCCCGGCCACCACTGTTGGGTCATTCCTCTGTCTATTGATTAGACTAATTTTAAGAAATATTTGCAACATTTTAGTGATGTGTGAAATAATCCTTCTTTTAAAATGTATTTTTAATGGTGGTTTTCTGCTTGTACTTTTTTACTATATTGCATTTCATAAAAAATGAGAACCTGGGATTTCCAACTTCTAACGAGGTAAAAATGAAAGGGAACGTGAATAAGTGAACTTTAGCTGAAAAACCCCCAAAAAAACAATCTAATGCATAGAATATCAAATTTCCACTTTTGATGTAGAGCAAATACAGCATGATGTGAAGTTGTAGATGGAGATAAAGATCAGGCAGATTAATAATTCTACCCTGATTGACTCACTGAGCGTGCATTCACACTAAACTCTGTACGATTGGGGATTTGGTTCAGTTGGGGTTGCAACATTCTTTTGGGTCAAGTTTGCATTCACAGTGCACTACTCAAATGAATAACCTTTTAAATAACGTGTTCCACTCCCCGCCAGAGGACTGCATCAAGAATCACTGAAGGAGAAGACGAGACAAAACAACTAAGAAGAAAATTCCACCATCTGTTGGTTAATGCAGGAAAACTTCTGTTTCCACCACATAAAAGCTTAATATGGAGCTGCATCAGATCCTAGAAGTCTCGAGTTGAACATATTTCTTTCAGGACTTTTACTGATTTCTTCCATGTCGGACCGCGAGCCAAAGCCGCATGTCATCCCACACGCATGTTTTGGTTGTTTTTACCCACAATGCCATGGACTGAACCCATGATGCACTTTGCTTTGTAGCCCGCTTCCTGGATTTGGTCCTCTCGAAGCAGACCGAGATTTTCCTTTTGTAGTTGGACCGGGTTTGGTCCTTTGATCTGTATCAGAGTTTGTTTGCACAAACAAAGTGGACTTTCCAAGCAAACGGACTAGGATTCCAATGAAAAAAGGCTGGAGCGAATTTGCCTTTTAAAAACACGTTTTCAAACCTATAGGTTGTAGGGGTGTAACAGTTAATCAGTCTACACTGATACATTGATTCAATGACCAATGATACGAGAGCAGAAATCCAAATTATATTCTGATATTTTAGTTGCTTTTTGTGTTTTGATACGAATGGAACAGATTATCCAAAATCGGCCTGTGACATGGTCTCATACCACTTGCTTGTTCTGTTGCAGAATCAGCAAACATTGGGTTATTCTTAAGTATATAAGCTTGTGATATACTCCCCGACTCTAAAATTCTCAAACCACCCTCTTCTGTTTTGGTTTTGGCAGAATGAATAAAATTTCTAACCAAACCAGGACTAGTCTCACACATTGTTTCATCTTTGTTTTTTCAAGTGTCACAATAAATCAATGTTGGGTTTATAGTCTGACCTTAGGCCTTTAGTAAAAGGGCACATTGCCTTGATGGAAGAGGGCTACACTTAAACTACACAGATGTGATGCGACCAGGCTGTGCTTATAAGGTGGCACTATCTAAAAATACTCTCAGCAGCACTGCCTCCAGACACTGTGGGGGTGCGTATGGCCTGGCATGGCCCGACGTCTGGACCTAGTTGAACTGATGGCATCTGACAACTGTACACGCTGCTGGCCATGCTAGTCTCTGTGATAACCTGCTCTCATGTAGAGGAGGAGGGGCAAGAAAAATAACATGTTTTTGCTTTGAGGTTTGTAAATTGGCATGCTTTAGCATGCGAGTTCTGGATCATAGTGCAGGTCTTTTTTTCTACCAGTTTGATTTGATTTGAGCTGATAGAATTGTGATTTTCTTGTGTTCGGGCCAGATAGGATTCTCTAAGAATGTTAGTGTGTGAAAGAAAAAATCTAATATACAAGGAATAAAACAAAATGCCATGCAAGCTGCAGCGTTGTAAGATGCCAGTTCATTATCAGTTCTTCAACTTTGCTGAGTGATTTTTTATACATCTCACTCAGTCTTTTTCCGTTTCCTGAGCTCTAGACAGATATGGATAATTGCACAAGTAATGCGCACTGCAGCTAAATTTTCCTTGACAATGCAAAAAAGTTTCAATATTTGCTTAAGGCAACAGACTTTTGGTTGATGACGGTGCAAGAGATGCAGCGTTGATCTGATTTTATATATTATACAAGCACTGCAGGGATGATTACATTAGTCATTTATTTGGAAAAAAATGATGTGACATTTTTAATATGACAAGTCATTAAATACCAGACATTTGGTAATTACGGCTTTACAGATTAAAATGGCCACTTTTGAAATCCAAATCCAAAACAACAGTAATTATTTTATCAGCAAAGAAAAAAAGAGAGAAAAGAAATGGTTGCAAGATGGCTTTTACCAACTGTTTCTGCAACTGCTTGTATTTTAGACGCTGAAAAAATAAAGAAATCTTGGCCCAACTTCCCTTTTTGATGCACTTTCTGTTGGCTGTTTAACACTTGGTATTATGTTTCAGGTTTAGGGTTAGGTGTTGGGTTAAGATTAGCAAAACCACAATAATTGAGCACTACATGTTAAAAAGGAGCAGATTTTTGCTGTCTCTAATTGATCAATAGGCTTCCAGGATGGTCCTGGCATACGGTTTCATACTAAATGGGTAAGAATTCTGTTTTTGAACACAGGGAGCAAACCTTTGTTTGTCTCAGTGTTGTGCACTACCTGGCCAAAAAAAAGAAGTTGCCATCAAGAATAAAAAAAAAGTCAAATTGGACGGACTTTAATTTTGATGACAAGATACAATGTCACAAGATTTATTTCCATCCAGTGTTGCATTCATTTTTCACCAAGATCTTGTATTGATGATGGGAGTGTCCGACCACTGCGCAAATCCTTCTCCAGGACATCCCAAAGATTCTCAGTGGGGTTCAGGTCTGGACTCTGTGGTGGCCAATCCATGGTGAAAATGATGTCTCATACTCCCTGAACCACTCGTTCACAATCTGAGCCTCTTCATACTCAGGTAGTCAGCTGAACTCATTTTTTGGGTACATGTTGCTGAACCTAGACCTGATCAACTCCAGCAACCCCAGATCATAGACTGCCCCCACATGGCACCAGGCATGATGGCTGCATCACTTCATCTGCCTCTATTCTTACCCCGATGCTCCCATCACTCTGGAACAGGGTCAATCTGTATCATCAGACCACATGGCCTTCTTCCATTGCTCCAGAGTCCAATCTTTTTGCTCCCTGGCAAACCTAGAAAAGCCTTTTTCTCCGGCTAGCCTCACTGATTAGTGGTTTTCTTACAGCTATACAGCTTTTCAGTTCCAATCCCTTGAGTTCCCTTCACGTTGTATGTGGAAATGTTCTTACTTTCACTATTAAACATCGGCCCGAGTTCTACTGTTGTTTTTCTTCGATTTGATTTCATCAAACATTTAAGTGATCACCGATCCCAATCATTCAAGATTTTGAGTGTTGTGGTTAATTTTGTTGTGTTGTGGTTAATTTTGTTGTGTTGTGGCTTATTGTGTTCGTGTTGCGGCTTTTGTATTGCTGTGACACTTCTGGGCCACCATCATTTTCCAAACTATAGACAAATTCAGAGGGGTGGCAGATAGAAAAAAAGAAAAGAAACAGCAAAAACTCTAAAAGACATCCACAAGAGGAAAATGTGGTATATTATACCAGGAAAGACACCAGTCAGTGAGTTTATTGTTTGCTAGCTCAGAACAAAAACAACTGGTGAGTCGTGTCATGTTAATCTCTTCCAGATTAGATGGAATTTGCAAAGTTGTTTCCACTCACCATAATGGGTATTAAGTCTTCTTCAAAAGAAACAAATCTACCTCAAGTGAGCAAATACTTATTTTGCACAATAGTGGAAGATTTTTTTACTTTTACTTTTTCCGTTCACCTATTCTACATCACACGTTCTACATGCGAATCTCATACTGTATTGGACATCCAGCAAGCATCAGTCACTTTCATGAATCACTCAAGTCAAAACGTTCTTTCCTAAAAGTCCTCAATGATACTTCCTTATGTTCTCAAACATTTTTGTGTTCAGTAATCACCCTCCACTTCAATTTTCTTGTCCAAATATAGCTACTTTCGGGTCCAAAAAAATAAAAAAGACCAACTGTTAAGCTTGATTCAAAATGCTGTTTGCACACCACTGACTTACTGCATTACAGGTGTTATAATGGCATTTTCTTTAGTTTGCATGCTGTACGCTAATGCTAGCAAGCTAACAGGCTAATGCGTAGTAGATTTAAACATTTTTAATCTAAGGATACCATGTTAATATGCTTAAAAATGATACTTGTATACAACAGCTGAAGCTAATGGGAATCTCTTTTTGTTCTACTTTGTATTGTATTTTGCTTCCACTAGTCAAGCACAATGCAGTACTTATTCCACTAGCAGTAATATCTATCAAATTCATTAATGTGTGCCGACTTATATAGCTGGTTTGCATGTTCTGGTATTTACTTGACAGTTTATTCACTGCCTGTTTTGATTAAATTCGGCCTTCAGCATTGCCACTGGACCTTGATGGGGAAACAGAGAAGTCGTGCTGGAGATGGCACAGGTGTCTGCCCTGGCTTGACTGAACAAGAAGTGATTGCAGTCTTATGCTTCATTGCCCCTATCTCTCCTGGAGCAATATCCAGCAGATTGCACTTTTGGTGCACACACACTTACAGCAAGTGCACATTTTATATATGGCATGTACACACTAGATCGGATGCATGACCAGAGACCACCAGTGATGGAAAAAATAGCCTCTCTTGATTTTATTTTTCTCATTTACAGAAGACCAGAGCACTATTCTTGTTTGAAAATAGTATTTCAAAATAAGAATGATTTCACCCTACAAATTCAATTAAATTCATTCTGAGGAAAAAAATCTGTAAATTGTAAGAAAAATAAAAAGTTATGACACATACAGAAGCATGAAATGCTAAAAAAAAAAAAAAAGTCCAAGAGGTATCCTAAAGGAGTAAAAGATATTGAAAAGCATAGACTACAGATGGTAGGGCCATGGAGGAAGTGTCTAGCCATGCACTGGGACATCTGTTTCTCAAATTTCCATAATGTAAATGGGGATTGCCATTATTCACATATTGCATTACCACCGGTTCACCTCAGTTAAACAGCAGATGGGTGTACCTCATTTACACAATCTACAGCCTAATGGTGGTCCTCCGTATTTTTGCCTCTAAAATTTCATGGCAGATTGCTTTTAACAGTGTACAACACAAACAAAACCACTCATATATAATGATGAAAATTCATGTTCGTTTTAAAGTACTCCGCCCATAAAAAATAATGTTTTTTTGCATTTTTTATGTGTTCATCAGTGTTTTATTATGTGGTGCAAGAGATACCGTATAAATATCAGCCATCAACACATTGGCTGCGAGATTCTGCCTTAAATCTAGCACCACCTACAGTTTTAGAAATGTGAAGTGAGCCTTATAATATTTGGCTCTGAATGGACAAACAACTCTGTGTGTGAAGGGTTAAGCTTTAAAACTGTAGTACCGGCTTTGTTTTATAGGTACTAAAGCACCGTTTGGGATAAGTAATGCCACAAAAGACACATAGACTGCGTTTACATGCAGCCAGTAATCCTTTCAAAATGGATGCCCATATATATGCCCATATTCTGGTTTGGTTACTCCTCTTCCAACCTTAATATTTGGTCATCGAAAGGAACATTAAATTGTGTTCTGCGCATGATCTATTCCAAAAACTCTTGGTCTTTTAAATAGTAAACAAACCTGGTGCAACCAAGACGCATCACACCACACTTTTGGAGCGAGGAGGAAACAATTTTTTTCATCACAGTGGTGAAAACCGGAAGCGTGGATGAGTATGGCACAACTTCAGCTCCATTTCCACTACACATTCTCTCCTTTTGTTGAGGACCATGACGCACAAAAGTGTCAAATGCTGCTGGTGGGTCAGTACCAGCAACAAAGCGCAAGCAAAGCGACTGCTATCGGTCCCAGATAGTTAATTTCCCCCCTACTGTTATGGTTATTACCATGGATACAGGAAGAAGCGGAAAATGGCGTAAATTTACGTCATGACGTTCTCCGTGCGTCGCGGTTTGGGTCGGGATATTCCAATTTATTGCAACTATCATGTATACAGGAGTAACTCTGTCTGCTCACGCATGTAAACGGAGAATTCTAAAAGTTTCAGAAACCGTAATATTGACCTTAACCCGAATATTGATGGCATGTAAATGTAGTCACAGAAGAAGTTGAAGTTGTTTAAAGTTATTGCTTTGCCCATCTTTACCACTAGATGTCAGTAACTCTTACTGTACCTTTAAAGTTGTGAATTACAACACAAGCGGATTCAATTTATTTTTGAGTTCAAATTTCCTGCCCAACAATTACAGTCAGGACACTGATCTGTCATCAATTTTCATGCAGCTCCTTTGCAAATTAAAAAAAAGAAAAACAAGATGTGTTTCCATTATTAGCTAATCATAAAGATTGACTACGTTCTTACTGCTTATTTCAACTTTACCTAAGTAACAGTGGGCACATGCGACAGCCAGTAAGTTCATGCATGTTGTCTCTCTGTCCTGCTCTTGGCCGGCGAGAAAACAACAAAAGGTAAACACAATACAATTCTGATGCTTCCATTTGCATGGAAACTTGATTTGGCTTTCCCTTCTTGAGAATTATTGATCCAACATGAACAGCTGAATTTTCCCGACAAGGGTATTGATATTTTTGACTGAAATTGGAGCCACTGACAATAAAACCACAAATGGTAGTTGTTCTCCATTTGTACTTAAGTAATTTGTACTAGCCTTTTTTTTATGTTTGAAGCCATGTGCTCAGTTCTTTATCATGTCACCTTCTGATTAGGAATAAATACAAACAATGAATGGTTTGATGCTGTTAACTTTGCAGGTACTTTAAATGATAGTTGGATTCTTGTAAAATTTGCCAGATTGTTATCATAATGAGATCCAACAGATTATCTGTTTGAGGTAGAAACACTAAATCAGCATTGAATAGCGGCAGCTAAAGTGAGTCTTGATGCTAATATCCATACTCTTGATTTTATATGTGTTCTATTGATGCTTACCTCACCAATCCTGCATTTGTTTGAATCATCTAGGAAGGGGGCTCTATCCTCAGAAATAAACATCACCTCTGTGCCAGATGCTACTGTATGTTGAAGTGATCTGCAGAGGCAGCTGTTGTGGTTCTGATTCCAGTTTCACTGGTTTGGAGGTTCAGAACAGTTCATGGTTTCAAATTTGATAAATGGTCAAAGTTATGCCAATGACTAAAGGAAACAACATCCCAACATGTGAAAAAGACAGAAATCCTTTAGAAAATTAAGCTTATTATTCTAATCTGTTATAATTTTTGCCTCCCTAGCTGGCGATCAGAAGTACACCTTTAACCATTTTTGCCTGAAGCAATACTTTAAATCTATGTGCTGTTATTTTCAGAAAAAAATGGCAGTTGAATACTATTTTACTGCTTATAGCTAATGCAGAAAGGCACATGGTGACATTAGAGAAAACAGAAAAAACTAAATTGAACCCCGGTGTGTCGGTGATATGATATCAGATGTTTCCCAAGAGCTGAAATGCCATTCTTCTGCTGTTTGAAAAACGAACAAAGCAGAGGTTGATGCCTTTTCACCTCCCTAACTGTGTTTTGCAGCACCCATTAATGTGAAAAATAGGCTCCACTCTTCCATTTTTCTCCTAGTTTTTAAATGCAGCCGGTGCATCTTTGCAAATGGGGTTGATGTGAATGGCTGCTGTGGTGGAGAGGCGGTTCATCACAGGGCTGTGATTTAGCACAAACCCTTACCTCACGGAGAGCAGAGCCCAGTCAAATGAAGGCAGGGGCCTGAAGGTACAGTTCATATCTGAGGGCAATGAACCACCTGAAAATGGAACATCCATTAAAGGCTGCTGTTAAAAAAAGAAGTTACCCTCTGCCACAGCTAATGAAGGAAACAGCTTCAGATCACACAGAACTAAAGCTTTAATAATTAGAGCCAGTCAAGAAATCCACATTTCTTGATTCTTTTTCAGGGTGAAAAAGTCTGGTTTAATGCTGTAGTTGGTTCAGTTACCTGGTTCACCTAAGCAGAATGGGCCGTATTCAGTAAATAGTTTAAGAAAAGAAATGCCTCTAAGAGTGGCTTTGATAACTCCACCACATATTATCTAGGCTAGACACGTTGCACAATTTTGCATCACAGCAAGAGCAAACGGCTTGAGAAGTGTTTGACTGTCGGGAGCGCTTGTTGCCTGGATGTCGAAATGTTCCAAAAGAACGAGAGAAGAATGTTAAATCACTCCGAATTCAACAGGTTTTCACTTGTTTAATGCTGAGGATAGATACAGCATTCATGATAAGAGATTCGCTCTGAAATGTTCACTGAAATTTAATTTGTAAAAACACGAGCAGTGTTACACTGTCAGTTGTTTTAATGTTACAGTTGACCGATGTCTAACGATGCTGGCGAAAATGAGCGGGAGGTGTTGGGTTTCACACAGAATCAGATCTCACAGACTTTGTTCTAAACTGTTTGTGAGCTTCTTTGGATCTGTAACTTTCAAACTTGTGCAAAGTACATCTTGTCAATCCGAAAATGTAGTTTGCAATGTGCAGAGACGTGAAAAGAGGCATTGCATCAGACTCAGTTATCCCGTCTAGGGTATGAATCGATGTTGTTTATTGTCTTTCTTCTTTTTTTACCATTCATTTAGCAGACGCTTTTCTCCAACTTACATCTGACAGGAGGCAAGGAGGGTAAAGTGTCTTGCCCAAGGACACAACAACAGTTAACTTGGAGGAGCAGGATTCAAACCGTCCACCTACCGGTCAATGGACGACCTGCTCTACCACCTGAGCCATTACCGCACACAGAATGAAAACAAAGTTACGCAACATTTACGTTTGTTCTGTGTGAGTTGCAGAAGAGCATGGGCCGATCTACAGGGGGGCAAGGTGGGGCAACTGCCCCCCTACTTTAGAATCTTGCCCCCCCAACTTTTGTCTTTAAATTATATCAAATTATATGTGCGAAAACACATAATTTATAAGTCCAAAAGCCCCTTCATTGAAATGAAATATCACTCTTAAAATGATAATTATAAATGTAATCTTAGGGCCCTTAAAAATGTAGTTACAGCCCTGCATCAAACCGGGTCTGACTCCTGCAGCGCTCCACGGCTGCACGCGGCGCCGGTGATGTTTTACTTCTCAAAGTTGAATTTAATGCGTCATGAACAGAATGTCTACTGAAGGAGATGGACGTTCGCGGTTTAATACGTCCATTAATCACGTGTTGAAAGTGACTTACTCGCGTGTGATTTGTTGGAGCATGTTTCCCTGTTAGCTAGTTTTGATTGTAGTAAACAGGAGAGCAGTTGATGAGCTGAAGCTTCAGTGACAGTTCTGTGTGATCAATGTCAGCAATGTGGCTGATCAATTAAACCAGGTTACATCCTCAAAGTGAGATGGGAAAATAAACAGGCTTTTATGATAATAAATCCTTTATTCCAGCTGGACCACATGGTGTTTTTAATCTCTGCATGAATTCCAGTGCAGATTTCAGATGTTACATAATGATATAACATGTTACCAGTAAAAACTTGCAGGTGTTCTACCAATTTTTTACATTGGTACCAAGTTTTACCAATGTTGCTCATTTAGACAATTTAATCAGTGATTCTGATAAAAAGTAAATATGATGCAAATCTTTTAACAGAGAAACACTGTGAAACTACTACATCATTCTAATTATCACTATATATTTATACATATATAAAAACACAAAGATGACACCTGAGTAATCTAGTTGTCTTCCGTGTATTACGGCCTCAGCACAGAACTGATGAACCCAAATGCAGAGAGACGGAGTCAGGGATCAATATGAATCAAAAAGGCTTTTAATGCCAAAATTAGATTTTACAATTTAACGCTGGAACACAAGGCTTGAACTCAAAAGACGATCTGACAACAAGACAGGGGAAGCTCTGACAATAAATACACACATGAGGAAATGGGAAACAGGTGGAAACAATCAGGGCGGGGCAGACAATCACACAGGTGAAAAACACAAGGGCAGGAAGTCAAGGTGCCTGAAACGAGAGGAGAGTTAGGGATTTCAAAATAAAACATGACAAGCCAGAACAAGAAACCAGACATGACAGACAACACTCAACAGATTTGACGAGACATGACAGCCTGTTTCTGACCATTGCCTCACATCTCAGCCCTGTTGTGGATCTGGATTCTCCTGAACCACATTCTGGAAGGACAATGGACCACAGTGAGTCATCCCACATTTCCTGTTCCATTCTCAAATCTGTTGTGATCTCTTGGACTACTGAGCACTCACCAGTTCTGTTTACTCACAGCTAGCCCTGTTGGTCCCATGGTAACAAGATTACCTAGCAAGTGGGTGACCATGGTTTGATTATTTCTGTGCCAAACCAGCTGCTACCAACATATCTCCTTGAGCCTTCCTGGATATCAAATAAGGATTTTTCTTCCTTTTATTCAGATCTTGTGTTGCTATTGGGTCCTTTCCACCCCCGTTATATCCACA
This sequence comes from Leptatherina wallacei, assembly GCA_028567055.1. Lineage (NCBI taxonomy): Eukaryota > Metazoa > Chordata > Actinopteri > Atheriniformes > Atherinidae > Leptatherina > Leptatherina wallacei. The sequence goes on along the minus strand of JAOXYM010000012.1, from coordinate 26,852,048 downwards.
GACATAAGCAAAACATACAGTGGTGACGCCGTAACCGACCTTGCGCAGATGCTGGGTGAGTAGGCTATAAATCCTTCTTAAGACACGAGTCAAGGTCAGACTGACTTTTACTAACTAGAGAAGGCTCAGAGTACAGGTAGGTCTCAAGATGCAATATATATATATATATATATGTGTATATATATATATATATGTGTATATATATATAATCAAACTACCCATTGTTATGGAGTGCCTTCCTGAGAAAGTATGCCAAAGTTCAGTTTTTTTCTGTCATTGACCTTTTAATTTTGTTACACACTGCACCTTAAAGACCCTAACAAAGTACTGTTGAATTGCATTCTTCAGTCAAGTTAAACCATAATTCCTGGTTACACATTCCCCTCAATGTTCTTATGTAATATAAAGAAACTACTTCAAAGATACATTTAAACATGTCACCATTGTGACACTTTTTGGTTGGATTTGAATACAGTTGACACAAATGAATCTAAACCCCCAGACAATGCTAACCCATAATACTGACTATGATCTAACAGTAAACACACCAACCCGCTTGGTAACAGAGAATTGTCAACTGCTGCAGTCATTGAGTGTTATGGTACAACACAGACAGGATGTTTATAATGTGAACAATGATCCTTCTGAGTTATGTAACATAAAGTATGTTTCAGGAATGCTGTCAGTCAGTTTAACATGTGATTTGCTAAAAAACAATCTCACTACCTGTAGCTGAGGATATATTTATATTTTGTCCATTTGTTTAGTGTCATTGATGATCAAAAGTTAATAAACTCCACTCTGGGAGCAGGAGGTGGCGATGGTGCCTTCACTGTATTCTCCAAAAGCAGGTCTAGCAAGAATCTAGGTATTTTGCTGCAGATGGAGGAGGACAGAAATCCCTCCTGCCCTTAACTTTTAAATTCTGTGGTGAAGTGAAAACAGGAAGCATCACACAGAAAGGCGTCCTTCAATAGCATGTCTGCAAACAAACTGATCTGCTGGAAACACATGAGTGCAGGCATGAGGAAAACAGGAAACACTGAGGGGAGGGATGGATAGGGTGTCACAATGTGGAGTTTTGAGACTTGCTCCTTGTTTTGTTATAATTTCCATTTATTTCATGACTACATTTCAAAAGTAAAAATGAGAAACAGCTGAACAGAGACACAGCAAGATAAATGGAATATGAGACTGTTAGCAAAAGTAAGAAGAGAAAAAAATTGTATGGAATGATGACAATAGTCTCAAAAAGGCTATGTGCTGCATGGACCAGTCTTTACTCGTGCTGACATTCCTTGTTGGGCCACTGGGAATGGACCGGGTGGGTTTTAATCCTACACAGCTGCAGGGAAACAGAATAAAAGTTACTCAGTTACTCAAAACAGTCAAAACAAGAATTATTGGACTTTCACATACTCATAGTACAAAGTAGATGCCCTAGAGTTTCCCTGGCTGAATGCTCTCAAAATGGTGTTTAAATACTGACCTGATTTATTTGTTTTCAAGGTCACGCAATATATTTACATGCATAGTTTGGTTCATCAGTGGTTGGAATTTCAACCTGGCTTTTTTTAATTAGACGATTGCTTTTGTATCAGTTTGCATGGAAAACAGTATAATCAATTTGATTTGGGCAGAAGCAGGATTTGAACTGCCAACTTTTGGGATTATTGGACGACCTGCCCTACCACCTGAGCCACTGCCGCCCCGCCTCTTAAAGGAGTCATCACCTGGTATATTTGGTTATCCATTCTCCCTTAAACTTACTTTCAATCAATTCTTAACATTT
>JAOXYM010000012.1:26833348-26850156 GCA_028567055.1 Leptatherina wallacei | reverse complement strand
CAAAATAAAACATGACAAGCCAGAACAAGAAACCAGACATGACAGACAACACTCAACAGATTTGACGAGACATGACACCGTGTTGCAGAAGCTCCAGATTTAGATGTTTATGAGATGTTTTGCTGCACAGCACCATGACTGTCATCTTTTGTCCTGTAGCCTACTTTGAGTTATTTTTCCGAACTTTTGAGGAATCTTTTTTTAAATGTAAGTCTGAATATTGTCTTTGTTTTCTTAAAAGGGTAATGATAGAGTAGATTGCTTTGGAGTGTTTTTTGTGGATCCTGTTCTAACTCCATTTAGATATGGGGGGATTTCCAACATATTTTATGCTTATTTAACATTCGATCAGATTAAAAGTGCCCCACCTTAATGCCCCCCTGTCTAGAGCTCTTCCCCCCTTCTTTGCCACCATGTAAAAATTTTCTAGATCCGCCACTGCAGAAGAGGCGTGTTGGAGTGGAGAAGTACAGCAGAGGAAAAGTTGTTCCTCTCGACACAAACAGATGAAGTCATCCTTGTTGGATTTCTTCAGTTAGAGAAAAAAAAAAGAGCACGGTGTCATTGTGGTGGTGGATGGCTCAGCAGCCTGTAAAGCAGATGTAAAAAAGTTGCAGTGACAGTAAGAAATAATATACCCACTATGTCCCAACTGCAAGAAGAAAACCAGCAGCTTCGTATGGCAAAGTAAAGGTAAATGCACTGTAACTGGGTTAGATGACTTCAATGTTTATTGAATTTAACATTGGAATTAAATGTCATTTGCAGTTTTGTAATTGTGCAATGTGATGCGTTAAACAGCATTCATGCTCCGTGATGTTTTCTGTATTTTTTTGCTGTTTCAGTATTATTTATGTTTCAAACTGCAGCTAAACCCCTGAAGGGCAGCTGGAGGTCAAAGCTAGCGAGAGGATTTTTCCCTGATTTTTCTAAATTCTCAAGAAGAGGTGATTTTTCTGGAATGGGACTTTTTTGGTTCCTTTATTTTGTTATGTTGGTTTCAAAAGATAGAAAGAAATAAAACTTCTGTTCATGGGATTTATCATACTTATAGTGTGGTGAAATTCATTAATGCATAATGATATCTGCACTAAGATGTTGCATATCTTCTACAAGTCTGTTGTGGAAATTTCAGCCAGCTTTGCAGCATCTGCTGGGGCAGCAGCATCAGAGCCAGAGACTGCAGAAGCTTAACAAACCTAATCAAGAAGGCTGGTTCTGTGCTGAGGATAACTCTGGAGCCGCTGCAGCTGTTTGTCCAGAAAAAGGAAAAAAAAAAAAACTTCACAAAATAATGGAAGATTCCTTAAATCCTCTACACAAGTCAAGTCCAATGCAAGATAGTGAGGTACAGGAGATCATTCCTGCCAGCTGCCATCACCCTCTGGAACAAGGCTTTATCTTCTAATTAATCTAAAAAAAAAAACCCTACTGCAACATGCAATTTCCTTCTGGGATAAATAAAGTATTTATCATTCCATTTAATAATTGTCATACTGGAACATTTTAATTATTTCTTTGATTATAATTTCTTTGGTATGATTATTGTCAAAGTGACCTTTAATGAATGTTTATTAGTAAAGCAGCATAACTTTTTTCAAGGCTCGGAGACTCCGCTGGTTGAGCATGCATCCCGTCGGCACACGTGCCCCATGCTGCAGAGATTTCACTATCTGCATGCCTTTCTGCTTACAAAGGTAAAAGATAATTTATCCTATTAGATTTAGTTGAAATTTAAGTAATAATAATTAAAATGCTGCTGCTATTGTGCCAAAGCCAAGTGGTTCTGATTAACATGGGACGTTATCAGTGTGATGTTACAGTAAAGAGACATTTCTGAGGATCTTGTTCTGACCAAACTGGTGAATACATTTTGATCTAATAAAAATCCCTTTAATCTAAAAAAGAAGCCTTAATTAATCTGCTTGGGTGATGACATCCTAGATAAGTCCAAAAGTGTTTTTTTTTTTTTTTTTTTATTGTTTGTTCTCAAGTCTCTGGTGTTGTTGCCTTGTTATACTCTTATCGGTGGAGACCAGTCAGGATTTACTCTGCTCCTGTTAGTACAGCTTCCGTTTAACATGAAGGTCACTTTATTGTGTGAATGTGTGTGTGTGTGTGTGTGTCTGTGTGTGTGTGAGGCTAAAGCAGAAGCAGAGTATTGTGTCTGCCCTGCTTAGTGCTCCCCTGTACGCTCCTCTTGGCAGCAATAGACTGCATTGTCCACAGCTATGTAGGGAGCAAGTCCTTTTTATCCTTTTTTTTTCTTTTTTGTTGCAGGGATACCCTAACGCCTGACTGTCCTACTTCTTGTGTGTGAGCCTTAAGGGACATGCACACGAGTAGTGAGTGCTCCCTGCACTCCTGATGTAGCCCAAGCATTATACCGGACTAAGCAATGCCAGATCAGGCCAGTCCAGTCCCCCAAGCTATCACCTCGTGGATCGGTGCAGCACTTTGGCGTCGCTACTAGAAAGAAAACGCTGCGTCCTAGACGGCGTCTCTGTAAGGGCCGAGCATATCGTAGCCGCCGCATGTGATGCAGTGACAAAAGAAAACAGCACGGGTCTGATGCAGTAAGACATCACGCAGGCTGTCTTTGTTACACGGCGAACCAGGCTGGCAAGGACACGCTGCTTCACTTACACCAAGATGAAAATGTGTAGCACAGCACTGACAGCAAAGAGAATTTACTGCTTGCAAATCAAAAAGATTATTTTATTATGCTTCACATGAATACAAATGAGCACCCACCCCCCTTCTCTTCTCTTCTCTTCTCTTCTCTTCTCTTCTCTTCTCTTCTCTACTCTTGCCTACATTAGTTACATATTCAGTGAAGTGCATTGCAGCAGTATATCCTGTCAATACAAAAGTCCAGTTGTTTTTCTTTTGTCAGTGTTGTCTTTAAATTGCAAGAAAAAAAAGCAGATTCCGTCCATACATCCCTGCTGAAGTTCAGCATGTGTTTGGGGTTAATGACGACTCATGGGGTGGCAGCAACCGAAGGGATGTTGGGGGGAAAAAAAAAGAAGGTTTAAAACTGTACTAATGAGAAATTTCTTCAAATCAGGTCACATCAGAGCTTTCTGTTTCCCGTTGTGCCACCTGATACTCAAAACTGTAGAGCTTCATTATGGCAGACGTCAAGTCTGTTTCCCTGTGACTGTCAGACAGGTAACATACACCTACACAGCTTCGTTAATAACATTTTCTGCCATTAGAGCCTTGTTAATTGAGATTTAATTAACCATGAAATTATGGATCCTGCCTTCTTTTCTTTTTGAAGGTGGCATCTCATCTCTCGGTGAGGCAGATGTGAAGTCTTGAATATGTGATGGAATTGTGGGTGTGCTGCAGCCAGCGTGGTAGCAGAATCAGTTGTGTGTGTGTGAAAGATAGAGAGAGAGAGAGACGGAGAGAGGGACAGTTTCTACATGCATGTGCTAAGAATTAGTGAAGGACAAATCCAAGGGCAGAAAGACTGGCTGTGTGCATGTGTGTGTGTGCATGTGTGTGTGTGTCAGAATGACTCAGAGTACAGCAGAGTTTTTACTGTTATCACACACTGTGGGAGGAAGAGCTGTGGTTTTGCCCTCTCCTTACACACACAGTAGTGATGCTCTATCATAGTCCACTATAAATAGCGTTTCAGTAAACACTTTTCACTGGTGGAACACATTTCAAGATTGTTTTCCTTTCCAGTCATGCCCAATCAATCGATCTATTGTTGATGTAAGGTAATAACTATTAGTGCTGAAAGTCTGACTTACTTTGCACAAAGGGACCTATTCCCTTTGTGCTTCATATCAGTTCTATAGGATGGTTGTCATGGGTAGTAGTATATGGCCATGTGTGAATGATGTTTTTTTTTTTTTGGTGTGTGTTCCCAGATTTCACCTTGTGAAAGCATCCGTGTGAGAATGAAATCCTACTGTGCGCGCCTGGGATTGCATTAACTGTCAGATCACAGCAGAGTGATAAAGATAAGAACTGTTTAATCCCAGATACCCTCCCTTTTCTTTTTTCTTTTAATCTAGAGCACAGTGCATTACCAACAGTAAATGAGAATTTTATGTGTCCGGACAACGAGGTTTCACCCAGTGTGGGCTGAGCTTTACCTGACTTTGAGAGTGTTATAAAGAACGTCTTTGTCCTCAGTTTGTTTATTGAAAAATGAATGGAAATTCAATGTATTTTCCAAATGGTTGTTTGACATAAAACACAAAACAAAATGTTGCATCCATTTAAACAGAGGACGAAAAAAGTGTCACACAAACAGAGATTGTTGAGAGAGTTGAGTAATAACTTAAGCTTCTGAAAAAATGATCTGCCCAATATCATCTGAAAAACAAAAGTACAAATCAAATGTTTTAGAGAATTTAGAAAAACGAATTACTTTGTATTGTAGATTATTTTGTTACCTCAAAAACAGGAGCATGTTCAAAATGCATGTCTAGTAAAGTGAAAAGTGTGAACAGAACCCGACCATCCACCCGTTTTCTATACATGCTCATTCCTGTGCAGTGTTGCGGAGCCTATCCAAGCAGCTGTTAGGCTACAGGCAGGGTACACCCTGGACTGTATACTTGTTTCCTCATAGAAAATTGGGTCAGGAATTGATAAGGGAATCGATAAAAACCTGGATCAATACGGAAAATTGATAATGACACTGATATCATTAACATCTTGTCATTTCCCAACCCTCGTCACCAGTCCATCACAGAGCCAACACATAGAGAGAAATAAGCACTCACACTTACTACTAGGGAGAATGTAGAGACACCGATTGACCTTGGAAGCATGTTTTTTGGACTGTGGAAAGAAGCCTGAGTTCCTGGAGAGAACCCAGTCATGCACTGGGAGAACACGAAGGTGGGAGGCGAAGGTGCTAAACAGCACACCCCCATGCGGTCGCTGTTAACAGAACCACAATTTATAAGCATTCAATTCCAAAACTGTCTAATAAGAGATAAGTAAGATAAGATAAGTACTTTATTAATCCCCAGGTTAATTACATGTGGTCTGTCTGCAGCTCACATCAAACTCCCTCCCTTTCATAGAAAAACAGAAGAAATGCTTGAAAAAAAAAAAAGGTCTTACAGCATGTGACATAAAAGGGTTCCTAATTGTTATAATTGAGTTAAGGATAATTGAACACACTGAAAAGAGATTATTATTTTGTCATCTAGTTTTTTCTTTGGGAACAGATGCTTGTACATGACTATAGTTGCTGCAAAACACAATCAGACCACAGCCAGCTTAAGCTGGATTTATACTCACGTCTGTGTGAGGTCGGTTACGGCGTCTCCGACATACGCACCACGTAGGTCAGCGGAGGTTTGACGCACCTTTTCCCAACCCGACGTGCACCCCTGCTTGCTGCACTGTTATGCAGAAGTACTCCCCTAGTGATTGGTTGGTTTGTGATTACGTGTTTCCAGATTTCTGGAGGTTCTCGCTGAATTTGTGCAGGAGAGAAACTGCAACACAACGCTGTCCCCCTACGCTCGGGTGCGAGAACACATTTCACCCGCATCAGGGACGCCCGCCCTAGCTTACACAGACGCCGCCGCGCGAGTATAAAACAGTTAATATGATGCGCGAGTATAAATCCAGCCTTAGAAATAATACATGAAAGATAAATGTGTGACCTATGTGATGTATGTTCAATCTATGTGTATATATTCAAGAAACTATTTGTTTGGGCTTAAAGGGGTAGTGCACCCTAAAATGTTTCGTTTGAGTTTTGAACAACATACTTTTACTTTATTGTGATGAAACCACCTATACTGTTAAAATGTGAAATTTCTTTCAAAATCTGGATTTTGTGGGTCAAAAATGACTCAAAACGCTCCCCTACAGGCTAAAATCTGTTTTTGTTTATCACCCTCAAATTTGATGTAGAGCAGTACTGGTGCTCCTCTACATCACGGAAGACTAAAAAGAAACCCACGGATGCAAAATGGGCGGAGCCGCTACACTGACGGACGGGTTGCGAGGAGTCCGTCGGTGTTTGCAGCCACCGTCGGAGTGGTAGCACACTGGCTGCTGCCGCTTTGAGAATGATACGTTGCTGAATCTTTCAGCATGGTTTATAGAACATACTACAACGTTCAGAATGTCCACAGCCACTTTTAAGTCGGTTGATTCAGATCGCAGCCTCTGATGGGCTGCCACCAGTCCAGCAGAAGCTGCGGCCTCGCTGACAGCGGCCAGCGGTGACGGCTCAAACTGATACGGTTCAGGTCAGGACCAGCCTGTTCTTCCACTACTGTGGTGTCTAGCTGAGGGGATTCTGGAGGAGGAAAGTCTTCCACCTCAAAAAACCACTACTTTGTAAATCTGTATTTCTCTCCATCTCTTGCCTGAGCTGCTGACTGTCATTCAAAAGTTTCTGCCCGCTGACCCCGCCCCCTCATGACACCCCCACCCCCTGAATTATCCAGCCGATTTGAATTGGTTAGTTGTGGTCATTATTAATGCTGGTCATTAAGATTGGATGTGCTCTACTAGCCTACCAATAGGTAGCCAAGGAACGTGAGTTGAACCTGGCCTTCAGTAAATCTTCCGTATGGTTTGTTGAACTTTCCCATCGAGATGACACCTCCTTCTGTAGATGACATATTTGTACGTTTTATTTACTCTCAAACAATTGCACATCATATGGACTGTTTTCAATCTTCCTGCTTTCAGCTTATATGTACATCTGTGTTTGTGCTGACCCCAGTTCAGAACCTCCCACACCATAGCTGAACGTTTTTGTGTCTGAGCCAAATATCTCTACAGTCAGGAGAAACTAGCGCACCGTGCCTAAGCATTTGCCACTTTTAAAGAGGACATGAGGTGATTTCACCTACTTCTGTAAGCTGTGTTATCATATCTGTTTTCATTATTAAACCATTAATTAGCTAAATTAACATCCAGAGTGGGTGCGATGGGAGATGAATTGCGGCCATGAACAACAGCCAATCAAGCTGAATGTTCATGTAAACACTATATGACCTTCAACTGGTATCACTAAGCACCTAATGGTGTGAAAAGCTGTGGATGTTTTTGTCTGAAAAAGATATGTAACTATAAAACCTCACCTTGGTTTAATGAAGCTACGGCAGCTTGTGCCTCTAAAGAGAAAAAACATTTAAAAAATACACCAAAGGAATACATTCATGAGTCAGGTCACATACAGGACACTACTCGTTCTCTGTGTTGCTTTGATGCAGTTTATCAAAGCATAAACAATGTTTACAGGGCTTAACAATTTTACACTTCCAACGGACCATTATTATTGTTACATTTCAGTAATTTCATGCATTTTTCTCCATAATTACATGGTTGGTCAGATGCTTGATGATTAATGTGTGCAGTGTGTACAGTAGAGGTACGACCTTTGATGTTGTTTCTTGGTGTAATATTAAAAGCAGGCAGTGTAGAGGGGCCACCGATCAACTACACAAGACTTTTGAAGGTGTTCTGTTGTATCAGGCATCATTACATTAGCAGCAGACTCTTAAACTCCTGTAATTTCTGAGTAATTATCTGCAGTTCAAACCTGTTCCAGCACATCAAACATCCAGATACTTTTTCTGAAGGTTTTCTTTCTTTATTCATTTCATTGTCTATTTTTGTTCATTCTTTTTTTTTTAATTCTTCTTAATGCTTTCTGCACCCCGCTGTATTGTGTCTAATGTTTGTATGTAAAGCACCTTGAAATGTCACATTAAATGTGCTATACAAATAAACTTGTCTTGCCTTGCTTCTTCTGAGTTGAACCCTCCTGAGAACACTGTTCTTTCCACCACGAGGACCTCATTGTTTCATTGCCAATTTAGCTTTGCTGGAACAATCTATCAGATCTTGGCACCCGTCTCTTTCATCCAAACTTACAAACTCATTTAAAATGAACAAAACTGCTCTCCCAGGGGGAGTTTAAGTCGATTATAAGGGTTTTAGAAGGAAACTCCCTTGGCCAATGGGACCTCTTCTAAACTTTTTTTGCATAATTTATCCCTTGATATATTTCTGGACTTGATGTTGGCTGCTATATCTGTTCTACTTGTGTGTTTGATAGTTGATATGTGTTTGTGTCATTTATAAAGTTTTAGTTGTGCTGCCTTCTTGGCCAGATCCCTCTTCAAAAAGAGATCTCTAATTTCAAAGAGGTTTTATCTGGTTACATAAAGGAAAATATGAAATTCCCCCCAACAAGAAGATGATAAGAACCTACCATTTTCCTAAATGTCTAATACACTGCCAGGCCCCCCCAAAAAAGTCACACACTTTAATATTTCGTTGGACCGCCTTTGGCTTTAATTACGGCGCACATTGGCTGTGGCATTGTTTCATTAAACGTCTGCAACGTTACAAGATTTATTTCCATCCAAAGTTGCATTATTTTTTTCTCCAAGATATTGTATTGATGATGGAAGAGTCCGACAACTGCGCAAAGCCTCCTCCAGTACATCCCAAAGATTCTCAATAGGGTTCAGGTCTGGACTTTGTGGGGGCCGATCCATATGTGAAAATGATGTTTCGTGCTCCCTGAACCACAAACTGAGCCTGATGAATCCTGGTGGTGTCATCTTGGAATATGGCTGTTCCATTGGGGAAGAAAAATCCATTGATGGTATAACCTGTTCATTCAGTATATTCAGGTATCCAGCTGACCTCATTCTTTGGACACATAGGCCCTGATTTATCAAAGGTTTGCGCCTCTTAAAACAGGCACAAAGTTGATAACGGACGCAAAAACATGCTGCAGCTGATTTATTAAACCTGTCGCAAAGAGGAATGCGCCCGCAAAACGAATAGCGCTGCAATGCATTTTGCGCTTTTGCCTTGAATCAATCAGGGCGTTTCTGGGCGCTCCACCTGCTGCTTAATATTGGTCAGAGAAATCTCTTCTGTCAGCCCCCCACCTGTCTCATTTCTAGAGGTTTTATAGCTTTTTTTTGTTGTTGTTGTTCTCCATCTAACATCTTGCCATCTCGTCTTAACCTCATGTTATGTTCTTCTTGTTTTTTCCGACTGCATTTACTTTTTTGGCAAATATCCTCCCATATTGCAGTCCTCCTGCTCACATTAAGATGTCTTTGCCATATTTCTATTTGCCTCTTTTGTGACTTTCTTGCTCTCCTTCTACATAGCAAATCATTTGTGCACGCTAAAACCTCATTTAAATGAGGCTGTTTGCGCCTGTTATTAATTGAGCAATCAATCTTAGTAGATCACCTGCAAATCATGGAAACACAACAGGCGCAAATATTTGCAGGGCAATTTATTTAGCGCTCGCTATTTGGAATCTTAGTAAATCAGGGCCATAATGTTCTTGAACCTGGACCTGAGCAACTGGTAGAACCCCAGATCATAGACTGCCCCCACAGGCTTGTACAGTAGGCACTAGGCATGATGCCTGCATCACTCTGGAACAGGGTCAATCTGGACTCATCAGACCACATGACCTTCTTCCATTGCTCCATAGTCCAATCTTTATGCTCCTTAGCAAACTGAAGACTTTTTTGTGTGTGTGTGGAAATATTCTTACTTTCACTATAGCCCTGAATTATAATGGTGTATTTTTACCATCTGATTTCATTTAAGTGATCACTGATCACCATCCGTGAAGATTTTTTTCCAACCACATTTCTTCCTAGAAGATAATGGTTCCCCACTATACTTCCAGTTTTCAATAATGTGTTGGACAGTTGTTAACCCAGTTTTAGTTGTTTCTGCATCTCCTTAGATGTTTTCTCTGCTTGATGCCAATGACTTGACCCTTCTTAAACAGACTAACATTTTTTCTACGACCACAGGATGTGTCGTTCCACATGGTTGTATAAGAAATTACTCATCACATCAGTTGGGGTTAAATAACTTGTCACTGGCCTAAAGCTAATCACCCATTAAGTAATTATCTAATAAGAAGCTCCTGCCTATTTGCTTTGTTAAATCCATGACATAGCATGATGCTGCATTAGGCTTTTTTTTATTATTATTTTGTAAATCCATACTTTTGTTCACATTCATCACACAGTGCATCACCTTTCTCGTCCGTCTGTAACAAACTCATTGAGATGTAGACTTGCCCACACGTTTTCTTCATTTTTGACCATTACATTCTCACTACAGCATATCTTGCCACAAAAAGTTGCTTCATGTAGTTAAGACTTGTTGAACAAACTGTGGCTACTTTCTAATGCTCCCCAGAGTGACCTGAGTGCAAAGATACGCTTTTCCTCCTTCACCTGCTAAGTAGCTGCCCAACTGTGAGCTGTACTTTCTCTGTACTCTTACATTATAGTCAAAATCCAAACACAGCTAATGTCTTTGATAAGATTATTGCACAATATTAAATTTATAAACTCTATGTATGCGTCTTAATCCGCAGTACTACCAGGCGGTAGTTTTGTTTTAATCTCATGCTCAATGAGTTGCAGATGTGAACAATTTTATAAGAAATTCAGATGTACTAAAATACAACATATGGGCGCTCAGAGAGGAGGTGACAAATAAGTAAAAGAAGGTGAAATCAAAATGCCTTTGCTTATTTCACACCAAAAGTAGTGTGTTATATTCTGCACTGATTTCCCATCCCTGCTGTATTTGACACGGGACTGAAGTCCAGTGAAGCGCCGCCATGTTGTAGAACCAGATGCGAATGGAGTTTTATGACCAAAAGTATTATTGAATATCATATAATCATTTATAGTAAACTTGTTGAAATATTCAGGAATAACCTCAAAGTCTAAGTTATATTAATATCCTGACTATTATGTTGTGTAACAGAGAGCCTGTTTATATCTGAACCACTGTTATCCCACTATTCAAAAACAGCCAAAGCTCTGTTTCATTGTCAAAACAGCACTGACAACAAAACAGCCAAAATGATTCAACCCTTGTTAAAGTGTCACTTAGTCCACCCCCAGACAGGCACGAGGTAATTGTTCTCTTTCACTGGGGCTGTGAGACGCCATGATTTTCACGTTAATTTTCCCAAATCTTAAATTGCAGTGTGACTAACTTATATTTGCAAAAAAAAAAAAAGGCTGGAAAGTGGGGAAACAGTAAGCCAAGAGAAAACAAACAGCAGCCGTCCAGCATCCCTTAAGCTTGCCAAGTGGCACAGTAAATGTTGTTCGGTCAGCCAAAAAATAGTCCAGCTCGTGACCTTTTACAATTCTATGACTTGCTGCAAGGCAATCCCCCCTTGGTTGTAACTTGGTGTTTAGAGCAGAAAAAGACTATAACGCTGGTCAGGACCCAACCCTGCAAAAGAAAATGAATAACTATCCTCTCTTAGGATGAAAAACAAGCAGTTGTAGGAGGGGAATAGATAAAAAGAAAGAAAAGTTTTTGACTAAATTATGCTACGCTCATATTTCTGTTGATGATTATAACTAATTGAAAATAAAGATTGAGATGGTATGTTGTTTATCACATTTTTTATGTATTTTGATGTACAGAATATATTTATGTAGCAAAAAGTCTCTCTGGTTTACTGTATTGAATACTAAAGACATTTCACAATTAATAAAAAGCGAAGAGGAGGCAGATATTCATAGATGTGACGAGCTTCTATAGGTGAACCAGCCATTCCATTCAGCTGCTTTTCGGTATACAGAAAATAAAATGTTCTCTGTTCAGACCACACACTGATGCAGTGAATACAAGAGCCCTTCTGCTGGCTAATGGAAAGAGATTGAGTGCTGCTGAGAGTAAGTGAGTACTGCTGAAACCACGTATTGGATCCTTTGAGAGCAAGAAGGAAACAATGTAGTGTTTAAAGGCTCTGAGCAGAGTCAGTGCCAACTGGCATCTGATGGGTCCTGGCTCTAATCCAGCACTCTTGATGAATATAAGCATTGTAAAGATGGCTTATATCACAAGTTTGCATTTGTAATTAGTTTACCTACGGTCTAAATTCCTTTTGACAGCAATGATATATATTCATGTTAACAGTTGATGTTTGTAAATGAGACAAATGAGCCTTGATAACATTTAAATGTACAAGAATAAACATCAATTCAAGCTTAGTGCATCACCTATGGTCGAGGAGGAATTAGTCCACAAAGTATTTATCAGCTGTGTAGGAGAAGAGTTAAGAAACTAGACAAAACATCTATAATAATTTGGCTAATGAATGTCTTTGGAGAAATAACTAAGCTTGGATATTTGTTTCACTTAGTTTGTTAGAGACATCTTATTAAAAAGCACAAGAGCCATTCAGATGGTAGATGAAATATCATCTTGGTGAAGTCAGTGAAGGATACGTGCTCTGGGAACCATGAATGATGAATGTTAATAAAATATGTAATAGCAATACAATCAGTATATATTGTTGTTGTCTCAACCAGCAGGACAATATCACTGTCTCAAAAGGTCCTCATTTCTGTATGACTTTATACTCTAGGTCAGGGTTCTTCAACTCTGGTTCTTGAGGGCCACTGCCATTCAGGTTTTGGTTGTTTTCATGCTTCATAACACCCAAATCAAATTATATAGATCTCAACACCTTGTCCTCTGGTTTGCTAATGAGGCAAAGGTTCAATTGGATCAGGTGACTATCCTTGAGCACCAGAGATGAAGGTCGCTGGTTCATACCCTGAAAAGTATCTATAAAGGTGTGCTCGTAGAATTAAGCAACCATGTTGGATGTTTATTTCTTTAAATACAACTCCTTAAATGTTTCAGAGTGCAGATGGCACACTCAAGTGTTCCCTATAAAAAACCATATAATCTTGGAGGGGTTTGATGGAATATGTAGCCTTTTTATCCAGAGGGGCCATTATGGGACCAAAATATGACCGTTGTTTTATTTATTTTTCACTTCTACTATACTCGGGAATAACACTTTACTGAAACAGTTTTGTCATTTATTGTAATTTAATATGACTTGGTTAGGGGTTAGAAATGAACACTACTTATTAACAATTAGAAAATTGTCTTGTTTAGGGATAGATTACATTCTCTTTCCAACAAATGCCTTCATGGCATAACATCTTGTCTTGACAGTTTTTCCTTTCGTGTTTGGGTTCATGCAACAAAACCTCTTGGTCAGGAAGTTAGAAAATATCCCAGTTAGGTTAGGTTCATAAAACATTATTCCTGATACACCACTCTCACTGTCCTTCAGATGCCTTTGTGTCAGAAAAATGGAGCAGAGGAGCTAATGTTTTTGACAACTCAGGCTCTTGGGAACATTCTGGTCCACACTCAAGACCATCCGATAGCAGTGAGGCACCAATTCATTTTTGCCGCCCAGCAAAAAATATCAAGAAGAAGAAGAACTGCGGAATAATGGTGCATTAGATTTGTAGTCGGATTTACCAAGTTCCTAGTCTGGACTCGGGAATACGACAAGAATGCCCCTTGAAGTCAGATATCTGACTCGGAAAACCGGGAAATACTCACTTGCTCTGTCCTCACCCATTAAAAAGCCTGCTAATGGTGCATTTGATTTGATTCAGAAGTGGGATCTTGGAATAGCAGCCTTCTTTAATGGAAGAAGTTGGGGCTAGTGAGTCTTGCCCGACTTTCCAAGTCAGACATCCGACTTCAAGAGGCGGCCTTATTAAATTTCCGACAGGGAACTCAGAAAATCCAACTTCTGAGTCAAATCGAATGCACCATAATAGTGTGAACGCTACAGAGAACATACCACTGTTGTAGATGGAGTGAAAGCACAATGTTAGACAAAGTTAAGATTTCTGTCTTTTCACGATAGATAAACTTGAAGTTAAAAGGCCTTCATTAGCTGATATTAGGGATTTTACATGTCATACACCTGTAACAGAAAAACATTGACTTCTATAAGGAAATGAGACTTCATTCACCTTTAATACTAATAAAAAAAAAACTTGAATGAAGACCTGAACACCAAGCTTAACTGTACCCACCTGAACAGTCCATCTATCATAAAGGTGAATAGACTCGTTACAGTATCTCACTTCATCTCAAGCTGAGACAATTCAACTGACAAGACACATTTGCTCTTTACTGCATGTGGTCGATTCTGCAGTGGATGGAGGAAATCACATCGAAATGAGGTCACAAAGTTCACCCTCCTCTCCTTTTCCTCCACTCTCAGTTTCAGCCTTTCTTTGACCCAGACTGCCTGGAAGGACGCCTCCTGCCTCTTACTTCTAAGTAAAAACAGAGACATCCATCTCTCAGTGCAAGTCAGCCTGCTCTGTGTCCTCTGAGGATAATGGAGTTTGGGTGTAGCGTGCACAGATGGACGATCTAGTAGCAGCCCACTATCAGCCGAATGAGCCCTATCTCTCCTTAAAACACAAGCATCAGCTCCATTTGCATCCCGCCGTGATCTAAATACTTCAGGCTCCCCTCCCGCGAAGTGGAAGAGATAAATTATGTTTTATGTCTCGCTTTAACAGTTTCTCTGTAGTACATATAATATGTTTGAGTCCTGTTTTAAAAGCTTGCAAAGATGAATGAATGTTTTGGAAGACTGATGCATCATTCATGATGTGTATTTTTCTTTCTTTTTTAGGGCAGCGATGAGGGCGACGTGGACAAGAATAAGTGCTGCACATTGTGTAACATGTCCTTCACCTCAGCAGTGGTGGCACAGTCACACTACCAGGGTAAAATCCACGCCAAGAGGCTAAAACTGCTTCTGGGAGAACAGCCTGCCATCATAACCAAAGGTATAGCCCATGTTAAAAATGCAGTGCGAGTATAAATGATGCAGCAGCTACATGTGTTTAGAGTGGACTTGTAATTCAGAAGGAAAACATTATAGAATGAGAGGCTGGAAGCTGTAAATGGAAATGTTTAGGAGTGTTGTTATGTATGTGTGAAGTGGAGCTGAATCCTAGCAATCCTTACAAATCACACTGCTGGAATCCGATTTATTATTTTCTAGTTTAAGGATGCATAAGAAGGAGGAGCAGGGTCTTGATGCAGAGCTCTGAAGTAGCACGCACAGTATGTGTAAGTAATGTAAGGGTCAGAATGTTCAGCGGGATACACTAGAGAAGCCAAAAGGCCAGATCCATACACCAGCATGCCCAAGGGCTGGAGGAATAAATTACATTAAGTCTGGCTATTGTTGTTGTAACTAAGCAGTTTCTGTCTGTCTCTGTTTTACATCAGCTAACAGTTTCTTCTCGGGGGCTATGCATTCTCTGCACAGCAATATTCTGACTGTCCACTTTAATCTAAATAAGACCCATTTCCGATTATGGTGTTTACATGAGTTTCAGTCAGGATATTCACAGGGCTCTCAACTCTCATGCATTGGGCGTGAGACACACGCATTTCGGCTAGTTCACACGCTCACACACCGTACGTAGTTTTTCTCACGCTGAGAAATCATAGGACAATGCCGTGCCGGAATAGTACTACAAGTCCCACAATGCACTGCGCGACGGGCCCGAATTGCGGCGACACGAAGCGCCGCCTTCTGCGTGGGACGGAGGGATTTTTACAGTCGTTGGTAAAGACAGGCTACCTGCATCATGCAGGTGAGCTGAATCATACACCAGGAATGATTGTGTGACAAAGCCTTGGAAATGGATGTAATGAGCTCCAGGACACAAGCTGATCACTTTATAAGAGTCATGTTCAGTTAAAGTTTTATCTTCAGGAGTCAGAAGTCTATCAGATTACACGTTTTCAAAACACCATAATTAAAAAACTAGAGCACATAGAGCTCTGCTGTTAACTTCATTACAAAGTGGAGATTAAGATAAACTCTCTGAGTTTTTGTTTGACTTTGATGGACCAAGTAAAACCAGAGAAATGATCATTTGAATTTGACTGTATAAAAATAATAATGTTAAAGTGGGATGTGATGTGATGATCAGGCTCATTCTATATTCTCATCATTAATTAATTTAGTGTTTAATGTTAGTTATTGATAGAAACGGTCTAATAAGCTGTTAGTTCCAGGTTCTAGTGGGAAATGTTATCATTAGAACAATGGAAAGCTGCAGATAAAGTCAGAATAAAACTAATTCAACCGATTTTTCATCTATTTACTAATGTTGGTTTACCAAGAGGTAATGACTAGATCAGGGCAGTTCAGTGTGCAGTAAGGTCCTTTTTACTCACTTAATAAAAATACTGAACCAGTCTGACCCTTGATTTGAACTGTTTTTTTTTTTTGTTTTTAAATTTGGCCCGTTGTCCATTTGCATTTGACTCTCTTGCCATTTTCTAGAAAGCTCTACTGAGCAAAAACCTCCACGACGAAGCATAAGACAAAGGCGGCGTCTGATTAAACCAGTATGATGTGATTAAACATCATCATTCAAAGACTATTTAATATTTATATTCACAGCAAAATATTGGAATAACTGCTGTTATGTGGATACTGCTGTTAAAAAGCTGATTAAAGTATCTGAAAATATGAAATACAATACTTTACTCATTATTGAATTTCTCACGTCTAAATGCAATTCAGTGCTTAAAAATTTTAGTTGTTGCCTAGCACTAGTTGTCCAATTGTAATATTTATTTCTGTTTTATATCTTTAAATTTGTTTGTCTCAGATGTCGGGAAGAAAAAACCTAGCAATTGAACATTTATCATGATGGCGCTCAACGATTAATGCTCTCAAATCTACCAAATTCACTCTTGATATATGGCAGGATAATACCCCCATACGCTCACATCTCACTCTGACCCGAGCCGAAAAGTTGAGAGCCCTGTATTCATATTCCCCGTTATGTGTCACAGAGCATAGGTCGATCAATAACTCACACCCTCATGGTATCCACTGTCATATTCATTCATTTAATCCATATATTTCCAAACAAGAAGCTTTACTCAGGTTTTTTTCTCTGGGC
>JAOXYM010000012.1:26773490-26791780 GCA_028567055.1 Leptatherina wallacei | reverse complement strand
CTCTCTCTCTCTCTCTTTTAACATTCAGTAATTTTATGAAAAATATCAATAAAACAATTTAAAGAAGCAAATATGATTAGATGGATTGAGTTTCATTTTTAATCTGGATTATTTCCCCCAATAAAATTTGGCTAATGGAAATTCTGAGTGGCTGTTGACTTTAGGAATCTACAAGCCACATTGTGGAGTGATAAGTTCATTACAGCCCTGGACATAAGGGGTTAATTGTTAAAAGACATTTTGATGAAAAAAAGACATCATTTGTTGTCAGAGTTCGGGAAAGCCATTGCAAGAATACAAGCAAATAGCACTTGCATGCCTCAATCTGTCACCTATTGCAGCAGCTGCTAATTAAATCTGCCGCTAACCGCTCATGTTCAACTTTGAGAAAACAAAGTTGGCTATCATGTTATAACCAGCTACAGTGGGTGGTTAAATCAAGAAAAGAAAAAGTTCATTTCTCAAGATAATGAGAAAAATGCACTTATCGCAGGAAAAGTAACTTTGTTATCTTGAGATAAAACAAATAATTGCATGCATAGCTGCTCTTAGCTTCTGTATAGTTGCAGTTGAATAATAAGTATGACTCTAATGTGCAATGTTAGAGGATTGGCTAGGGAAATTCTCGCTCTTTAATTATCAGGACCCTCTTAAAGTGAGACCAATGAGGATTTGCAGTTGATGACAGCCTGAAGTCTGGAAGCCTCCATCACCAAAGGTTGCTTTCTTCTCTCTGATGCTCTTACAGGCTTCTACTACAGCCCTCCTTATTTGTTGTTTTTTAGGAGTCTTTCTGGCTTTAGTTTAGTTTTAAGCAAGCAGATGCATTTGTTGAGATCCGGTAAAGGGTTATAGACTACTCTAAATTACCTGAAAAAACTTCTAAGTTGCCATCAGCTTTACTGTATTTGGCTAAAACGGTTCAGTCCGTAATCCTCCCTTAATGTTTACCCTTAAAGCTGATACTTCATCAGGAGTCTGTTGCATTGGCTTTGAACATGATTGGACGTGCTGAGTTGGCTAACATGATGTGTTACTAAACCTCAGTATTATAAATGGATTCCTGGTGGGATTTAAGCATCGAGCCACTGCAGTTTCCTTCTGATTCCCCAGAAGGTGCCAACCATTCAAAAGTATCAAGAACTGAAACCAAAGATGTAATTATGCATCAAATAGGCCTGATATGGGATTTGAATTTGTAAGGGGATGATAGTGAGTGTGCTAATGTATTGACAGACATCAACCACCTTGTTGTTTAGCTTGTTCTCAAAATTAGGTAAATTACGGCTCAGCTGAGGCTTTCAAATGAATTACAACATTATTTGTTCTGCAAGTGCAGTAAATGAATCCCAGAGCAGGAAACAGAATATAAGCTCAATAACAACTTCATACTGTGCCAAAGCTGATGCTTTCACTTCCATCCATCACTGTGGGGCTACCAAAAGAGTGTTGTACCTTATCTAAGCTCTGAACGTGTTTGAAGTAGATGTAAAAATAACCTCAAAGTGTTTCTTGAGTCCACAAAGAAGAAAGCTCACATGATTAAAAAAACTAAATAAATAATATATATATATATATATATATATATATATATATATATATATATATATATATATATATTAGAGCCAGCTAATATACCGTTCTTTTACATGTATTGACTAACATCTATTGTTTTTGATCAAATCTGCCTTATCATTTGTTACAGTGAGTAATCCATGTCCAATCAGTGTCTTTAGCTATGAGTTAGTCTGTATGGAACCTTTTTAAACTCTGATTTGACATGCCCATCACACTGCACTTACTAGCTAACATGACAGAAAGCTCATTTAGACTTTATCATCTGAAATCATGGTTTGAGAATGACTACTATTTACTGGTGCTCAATATCAGCTTGTTAAAGCAGCGATTCAGTTTGGCTTGAAGGAATCTATGCAATGAGAGTGCTGTGTATTTTAATCATTGACATGTACTGTATGAGAGAAGGACTGTGGGGAGGAAATGGCAAAGGAAAAACAAAACTGTGCTTTCCCTGTAAAGGAGTGGGTATGCAATGCCAAAGCTGAAAAAAGAAGGACCTGCTCTTTATGAGGAGAATTCTGGTGAATTTTGAGGAATTTTTCATAACTAATTTCCATTTTCTTGTAAAAACTTGTATATTCTCCTTTTTATTTTTGCTGTCGTTTAATGATATACTAAAAAATAGGTATTTTTGAACTAAGTAAACACCAATGGTTCTTGTATGAGTTCCATGTTTTTGCAAACCTAATTCAGAGTCAGCATCTTAACGAAAATAATAATCAGTTGCATCCTCATGCAAAATAAATATCTTAAATCTCACTAGAAAATGTGTAAATTTGGGAGATTGCAGAGACACTGGCTTGAACCGGTCTTTTGTGCTGTGAAAGAGAAATGCTTGATCCACACTGTGGTCAGTCATGCTCTCATAAGCTGCGTTTCCATCACCCCTAGATTTGGGGTCACAATAAAAAACTGTTTATAGAAACACCTCAATTTCAAAAAACCTCTAAAATAAAAAGTTTTTACGCTCTCATGAGGTGGTTTTTCAGACGGGTCGATATAGAAGTTTTCCACAAAAGCGTAAAAAAAACTTTTTGGGCATTTACACATCACCGGGCATCTACTCGGAGCAAGATGCCAGTTTGTAAAGGGCAATTGCTTCCGAGTAGGGACTGCCTCCCGGGGGCATGAAATGTCAGGTGCCACAAGACGTTCCCACAGCTCATTAGATATATCTTGGGTCATTCTGAAATTCTGAATCCATAATTCATCCCTTGCTCGTGTCCACTCCTGTACATTAAGACTATCATCCGCTACTTTGGCCTGCCGAAGACGACTGTGGCAGCAGAAGTAACAGCTGCTCCAAAACGCAAAGGCCCTGATTTACTAAGATTCCAAATAGCGAGCGCTAAATAAATTGCCCCGCAAATATTTTGCACCTGTTGTGTTTCCATGATTTGCAGTCAATGCAATCAATCTACTAAGATTGATTGCACAATTGATAACATGCACAAACAGCCTCATTTTAATGAATGAAATGATTCGCTGTGTAGAAGGAGAGCAAGGAAGGCGCAAATGGGAAACAAAAGGAGATGGAAATATTAGTAGTAGAGGCAAATAGAAATATAGCAAAGACATCTTAATGTGACCAGAAGGACAGCAATGAGAGGACATTTCCCAAAAAGTAAATGCAGCCGGAAAAACAAGAAGAACATAAGATGAGGTTTAGAAGAGATGGCAACATGTTAGATGGAGAACAACAACAAAAAAAAGCTATAAAACCTCTAGAAATAAGATAGGTGGGGCGCTGACGGAAGAGATTTCTCTGACCAATACTGAGCAGCAGGTGCATCCATCTTTCTGCGAGGAGCAGATAATACCAGGTATGACACGCATACCCGGTTGTGGAACAAGGTATGTGCACAAACTGAAACATGTTCTGTTAATGACATCATAGTTGTTATAGACATAATAAATATAAAAGTGCCTCCTTTTGACGTTTGTCTAAACAACAGTTGTGATTTAACATTCACACAAATTATCCGTTTATATGTGATGATTTTGTTCCAGAAGTTGAGTCATCGCCTCCGACCGTCCATGACAAAAGATTCTGAATCAGACTGATGCTCCTCTGCAATCCTGCAGCATTTGACCATTGCCTCTTATCCAGCTGCAGCCATTTGAGCGCATTTGAGCCAGTTTACACCTTTCAGAAGCACTATAGGTGCAAAAACAGCCAGCTGCAATCTGTTCCATATTTAGTATCATGTTGCGCCGCAAAGCTGATTTATTTTCATCTACTCCTCCCAGTATTTTGCGCCTTCTGGCAGAAACGCCCAGACTGCATATTCATTCAAGGCAAAAGTGCGAAATGCATTTCGGCACTACTTTGAGGGTTTCGCGGGCGCATTCCTCTTTGCGACGTGTTAATAAATCAGCTGCAGCGTGTTTTTGCGCCCGTTATCTAATTTGCACGTGTTTTAAGAGGCGCAAACCTTTGATGAATAAGGGCCTATGTGTCTAATATCTCCATCTTCCTCATAGTGGAGTCTCAAGGGACAAGATTTTATGCGTATAATGCTCTCTGCGCTACACACTATTAATTGGAAACACCTGCAATTGTACTTTGCTGAAATTTTTGAAATATCGCTTTTATTTTGCGAAAAACTATAATGGAATTTCAGCTCAACAGAGGCCAGTGTCCTTGTAATTATACCGGTTGCTCAATGTTTTGTGATTCTCAGTGTAGCTGCAAAAAAAAAAAAAAAAAAGAACGTCTCTCTTTCATTTTGTCAGTGTTCCCCTGAAACCACTGAATTAGTTCTGCAGTCTGGCCTGTCAAACACCTCAACAGGGACTGTGTTTTTGTCAACCCCATTACAGCCGTTAAATGGAGATTCATTTCTGTCAAGCAAGATTTAGCACGTTGTTTTGTTTTTTCTCACTTTAGTCATTCTAAGTTCACAGTAGCAGTTCTCAAGCTGTTGGTATCAGCCCTAGCTTTAATTTACTGCTTCCTGAGATCATAAAGTACATCTCTAACTGCTTTAATGGTAGACTCAGGGATGGGCAAATTACTCTGAGCTGATCAAGGTTCTCTTCACAAGCAAAGCAAGGGAAAGGCATTTCTGGTTTAATTTAAAGCTCCAGATTGGTCCAACAGAGGAATGGCCATTTGTTTCCAGCTAATGTCTGGTCCTGCTGGAGATATTTTATTTCTACTTTCTGCACAGTTTCTGGGTCCAATTTCACAGCCTGATTTTATCTATGATTTGGTGAGCTCAACTATTTTATTGCTGTGAGGGGATAAAAACACTTCTGAGTGATGATTTCATTATGGAAGTTATTTCACAAAGGGACATATTTTTAGAATATCCTGCATTTATGAATTAGCAAACAATTTGTTTTGTACAAATTCAGATTTAGCATATGTTCTTTCAGCTTTAGTGCGCCGCTGCATTCAGAGAGAATGAGGTAAACTTAGAGCATCTGAGTAAGCCAGATGGCTGCTGGTTAATTTAGCATGAATCCTGGACCAGCAGCACATTTTCCCTGCTTATAAACAGTCCACACAGAAGACTGCACTACTGATCAGTCATACTGCCAGCATGCTCCCTCCCAGCTGCTCAGGTAATAGGTCTCAATTAGGTGAGAAGCAACAAGATAGTTAAGGCGTTGCAGAGCAAAGGAGAAATTTCAGCTGAGCTCCAATCTGTGACTTGCTTGGGAGTCAACGTAAAGGTAAGGTCGCTTTTTTTGATTAATCGGACCGCAGTTTTTTCAGTTTCCAACATTTTTGTAAGTCATAAATTTAAATATTCTAGACATTTTTGTTCTGTAAGTCTCTCAACAAGGATTGTTTTTTAGATAGATGGCTTAAAATCTGATCCAAAACAGCGGTAGTGAAAGTTTGTTTTTCATGATTTAAATTAGAATCCAAAATGGTTACAAGATTCCTGCCTTTGAAAGTATTTCACCTAAATTTATTTACATTTACATTAAAAAGATAAATACACGGAAAAAATGAGGAAAAGACGACAAAAGGAAAAATTCTGGAACAGAATGAAATACAATTAAATATTAGATAAATTTTCACACTAAGGAAAGATAATTAATAGATAAATTCTATAAAAATGAATAATAAAAGTGAGTTAATTAATTAAATGAATTAATTAGATCTACATTTGCAACAACAGGCATCAAGGGGTTAATATCAGTGCAAATTATTATCATTTTAGTACTATTGGTTTGAAGAATTGTTGCAGTTTATCTATATAAAATATTCGTACTGTTTTTACTGTTGTAACAGTAAAACATTTTTTATAGACTTCAAAATTCAATGCCCTGATAAAGGCATTGTGCCGCAACGCATATACACATTTAAACTGTTTCTATGCATAAGCCACTTTTAATTAAGGCTTTTTAAACTTTTGGACCTGAAGAGTGCCATGGTCACCTTTTTCTTTCTATTACCAATTAAATTGTTGGTCAAAATGATGTCATAAACAATGGAGGTTTTATAAGAAAAAAATCTCACATTAAATTAACGTTACATATGTTTCCAAACTGTGTTTCTGCCTTGTTTTGATGGAACACTGATATTTATTATACATACCTGGAGCTATCATTGCTGGCAGGCAGTTTTTTCCGCCATCCCAGATCCTCACTTTACTGCAGCATTTTGCTTTATGGCAGTGTGTCACATGCTAGCAACTGGATATCAACATGTTAGCTGTTTTGAACTTGCACCTTCAGTGAGTCATCAAAGAAATGCAAGAGGGCATTATTGGAGGAACTAAGGAAAAGAATTAAAAAAAGGGACAGATCATAGAAAAACGACAAGAGTCAACATCATAGTGACTTTTACTGGCGAGAGAGAGCTTATGCCCCTTTCACACTAGCACCTACTCAGCCCAGCCCACCACCACACTGCCTGATTTGTTTGTGTTCACATTACAATTTTTCCGGGGCGAGTCGATACACTTTCAGCACCTACTCCGTCGAGGTTCTATAGGGGCCGAGTAGGGCTGCAAATGGTGACGTGTGCAGATTGCAGGCCGCTTTTGGCCAGAATCTGACGTCATGGGATGACTCAGTGCGACTCCAGACCGCGTCGCAAACAAATGCCTTCATGAAACCTCGCTATGAAGACCCCGCCCACACTGAGGATGGCTGCGATTGCCTTCTATTGTAATCGGAACAGACGAAACCGGGGTGGTGTGGTGTCGGCTGAATGAAGGCTGGGCTGACTAGGTGCTAGTGTGAAAGGGGCATTAGAGAAGAGACAGGATGCAAGATGGATGCTAAAATTGCCTTTGATAGGGGGTATCAAAATGTTAAAATCAACCAAATTTAACAGCACACTAGGCGGGGGCAGAGGGGCACCACAGTGAGTAGTCCGGTTAAGACTTTTACAACCTGACTAGGGCAAGAGTCTGTACTTTTAATTTTTAATTTCAATTTAATTTCAATTATATATTTTATTGCATGTTTTTGTTGCATAGTGCTTTGTTTGTTTTTATGCTGCTGCTGAGTTGTTACAATTTCCCTTGGGATCAATAAAAGTATTTATATATATATGGACAATATATCTATCTATCAAAGTTCAGTAGTGGGGCTTTAAGTAAGGTTCTGCAGTCTTAAGAGTAGTTAAAAATAGTTAAAGTCTAAATGTGATGCAGACAGTTCACAAACCAAAGCTATCATGAGCAGTTTAGCAAGTATCAGTTGTTCTTCAGCTCCATACATTTTATACATTTTGTGTGATTTACTTGTATTGTTAATGTTTTCATGGATTTTTTAAACTCTGGTTTTAATCGGAGTCACTAGATAATTTGATTGTTCTCTAAAAAGACATTAAGAATCCCAGCAGACTGCTTATGATTTAATGGCTGTATTCATAAAGGATCCCCCTAATGGAGAAATAATGGACCCAACTGTTGTTTTTATTATGTAAAGCAATTTCTGCTGTGTTATGCATGAAAAGTGCTTTATAAATTAAGTTTGATTTGATTTGATCAAAGAGCTGGGAGAACTCCTGGGCGTACTACAATTTGACCTTATCTGTATGGATAACACACTGCTGACAACTTTATGAACAGTAATTAGTTGATTGGTGCCCCAGTTTAGCATAAGGAGGTTTCTTCTCATAACACTTTCTCATTTTTTTTTTTCATTTCGGCTTCAGCTTTATTGGTGATTTAATTGTATTTCTTATTAGTTTACTCACTATCACATTATGCTTTCAAAATAGTATACTGTTTTGAAACTACATTTGGCTTCAAGATAATTGATGAACACGATCTGAGGTTTGAACATAACAAGTAGATTTTCATTAGTGGCTGAAATGTTGTTGTTTTTTCATTTTTTTGTAGTTTACATTCTAGCGACTTTCTTTCCAAAGTTATCCCACCGTTTTTGTTGGATCAGATAAAGACTGAAGACATCAGAGAACATTTTTCTCCACATTCATCAGCTCCACAACCTGTTACCATTTTTACACGGTAACAAAATTCCAACTTAATCCAAATAAATGAGACTGCAGAGCACATTTTTCTTCTCCTGCATTGTTTCCTGAGCTGCCTTTCTTTTCACAGCTCAACAAACGAGTTTCCAATGACTCATCTGTGATGCCTGCGGGAGTAGGAAGTAAAGGTGATGGAGGGGAGGAACTGCAGAGGCCTCAGGCGCTCCCGTTGCTCCATCGCTCATACAGGGCAGCGTCACGAGGGGGAGGGCCACAGGTGGCTGGCAGTGATGGATAAAACAGCGGCTGTATAATCTTTCACCCTTTCAAAAGTTGTTTGAGAAGCAGGCCGTCAAAGGGGGCCGCTCCGGCACCGACCCCCGGTACCTGCTGCAGAACTTTTATGTCAGCCTCCGACTGCGTCTTGGGACTCAGCTGCAAAATTGAAACCTCAGTCCTGGTGGCAGCCCACTGACAGAGTGGTTATTGTGCAGCTTATCAGCAGGGAAAGTGCAAGCGGGAGATTTGCTTTTTCTCTCTGGGGGAAATATTGCCCTCCATCAAAATCTTAAAAGGGAAACAGCTGACACCACCATCTGAGCATCGAATTAACAAGCTGCAGATTTTCACCTCTCCCTGGAAGAAGAAAACAGCCGCTTTCAAAGTTGCAGCAGCTCGATCTCCAGTGACGCATTTTACTAAACGCTTTTATCGTGGGGGAAATTTGATTCAGAAGGATATGGAAATGTGATTCAATGAGTGGATGTGGCATTTATTTTCTCCTGGCCTTTTGCTCTGAGGCGTATTTATGGAGGAGCTAACTTAATTGTGAAAGCAAGGCGATCACGATGGCCATTTTTCATAACACAATGAGATTAGTACAACACGACGACAATTACACAGGGTGCTTATAATTTGCAGCAAAGGGGGGGGCGCTGGTTTAATGCAGCCTTTATCGCACTGAGGCTGGCGTACAATTAAAAAGACAAAACAAGGCAACTTATTGAGTTTGTGCAAATCAAAGTGAAAATCAAATGACAATATCATGATTTGAAAATGTCACTCTTCTATGAGGACAAATGAAAAGCAGAGTGTGTATCCATTTTCCAGATTGGTTCAGTTAATTTTACGCATTTCTATTTGATTCCAGGTCTGAAGCGCAGCTACACCTGTGAAGTCTGCAGCGTCACGCTTAACTCGGTGGCACAGTATCACGCGCATCTGCAGGGCTCAAAGCACCAAAACAAGTAAGTAGATCCTGCAGCAGCGGCGCTAATTGACGCCGTTAACTGTTAATGCCTTGTGAAATGCTAAATGCTACACAGTGCATTGTGGCGCATGCATAAAAGATGAAAATATTGTAGTGAGCTACACAGCCTGGACAAAAACATCAGATGGGCTCATTTTGCTCTAATTGAGCCTCTTTACTCTTTAATGCTGTAGCTAACTGGTGGCTATGGCACCCACAGGAGAAGATCACAAGCTGAGAGTCAACAAGCTTTTACAGTTCAGTCACAGCAAACAGGGAGCCAGCTGGAATTCGCTTTCTAGTAGATTGCTTCCCAGAAATGAGCTGAAACAAAAGCGAGTCTTAAAAAGCTGCGCATAGCGGCTTCCCTGCTGGTGACATCTGGTATATTAAGTATGCTTAATCTTATAATGCAAATACACAAACTGCATTAAAGTCAGCACTGGAAACACAAAACTCAGTAGCAAAGCTTGTTTTCTTTCATTTCATAAGCACATCATGCTAAACGAATACTGCTCAGTACTAAATGTATTATAGAAGCAGGATGTTGGACCTCAGAATTATGTCATTTTCAGCCTGTGAGTGTGGAAAAAAATTGGGTTTGTCTTATTTTCCAAAATGTAAATTTCACATGCTTGTTAGAAGTTGTATTGTTTACTTGACTAAAGCAAGAAATGGGCTAAAAGATACATTTTGTAAACATGCTCACCTTCATTTTGAGATATTTAAGGTTTCAACTATAACTATAGTTACCCAGTTTCAGACTTTTTTTTTTATATAAGTGGGGTTGTGAGGTTGTTGTGTTGGTGTTTTACATGCAGCCGCCAGTGCTCAGAGCGCTCTCAGTTTGGAGAATCAGATACTTACCCTCGCAGACCAGCTAAGCCTAAAGGATTCAGGATTTTAAATAAGAATTACATCAAAATGCTATCAAACAAAAGACATCAAATTAATCGTGTCCAAGTCTGAAGTTGCAGCCGCTGATGCAGCCTGTGGTTTGTTGTGCAGGAGAATGTTAAATCTGAGCTAAAATGCGTGATCGCTGGACAGGAACAGGCAAATGCAGCTGAAGCACTCTGTCAGCTGGCAGCTGACATGATGTGAAGCGATCTCATGCAGAATGACAGACTGTCCTTCAAATTTAGAACATGTCAAATGTTTTGATTTGACTATGTTTTTGCTTCGTCTGTCACTCCACCATCTATTTGTATTAATATGTATTCTCTCCGAGTTGTCTGTGCACTGATTACTTGACCCGAAGCAGATGCAGCGGGAAAAAAGAGGACTGTAAAAGTGTGCGGGGCTTTGAGTGAGCCCTGGGCGGTAGGTGTAAACTGGCCAGGGCTTGCATGGTGCATGTCCTGGAATTAATTCTCCCTGCTGGCCAGTTTCTGGCTGCACAAGCCGTGGAGATTGTGGAATCAGGAGACGTGACATGCCGTTTAACAGCCTCCGTGCTTTAGTCACGGATGCCTGCTCCGCCTCGTCAGAGCCACTGGCTCTCCATGCACTCACACATATTGACACACACACAGACACAAGCAGAGTAGAGCTCAGAGTCAAACCACATGCGCCCCCCCACCCCCACCCCTCCCCACCCACGCCTTCCATGTTCCCACCTCCACCCCAACTCACTCACATATAACCCACAACTTGTCTGCTGGTCTTTTTAGGTCATTTACTGAGTGCATTTGTTTGACGGCAGTTTACGCCCTCTCTGTGTTTTTCCGGAGCACAGAGGATGATATTTGATGTGAGTGAGGTCTTTTATCACTACGGGGCTGAAAAAAAGTCCATAAAAGCCTGAAAGCTACTGAGTGGAAATCGTTTATGTTCTTTATGGCTGAGCAATTATGTCTTTTAAAAGCAAAATCAGAGTTTGAAAAATACAGTTTGCATGACCGCCATGATTAAGAACATTACAGCAAGCCGATGAAGGTGGTCACAATCGATGCGCATTGCTACGATTTTGTTCTACTCTGATGAAATAGATCAATCTTAGGAATGTAGTCCAGCCTGCTGTCAGCAGGTAAAGATTAATTAATGGTCAAACTCTTGGTTGTGTGATTAGTCTGATCTACATGCTGATACACTGGAACGGTCGGTCTCATTATAAGATTTGGGATGATGGAGAAAGGTCTGCTGAGTTTTTGACTTCTAAAAAGAGGGATTTGTCTTCCTCTAAACAATCTAGCTTAGCTCACTTCTTTCCATCCTAGTTGTGCTAATTAACATTTAGATCTTAGTAATGAATCAAATAAGAACTAATGTGTCAAGTCTGCCTACTTTTCCTACCGCCCCCAGGAAAATGATCCCATCAGCTCTGCAGTTTATTTCCTGTCAGCTGCTTGTTTCTGTTTGACAGCCCTGAATTTTATTGATCTAAAAAAAAAGAGAGACAATCTGGTAAACACGGTGAAGCACTTAACAGCCAAAGCAGTCAGATATTTCCCTCAGGACTTGGTTAGATGAGAACCATGAGAAAACACTTTAGTGTATTTGGTGAAATTCCAAGATGTAACTTTTACTTCTTGGTATGTGATGTTAGTTTCATGTCATCTCGGCTGTTGTTATAACAACCTTTTTAATTTTTGTCTTTACCAAAAATCCCCGAACAGAGATCAGACCGTTCAGATCTCTGTTGCCAAGATTTGAACCAAAACAAGGAAATATAATCAGATTACACCCATTTTAGCATCTCTACACTGGTCACCAGTATGTTTTAGAATTGATTTTTAGATCTTATTGATTTTTTTTTTAAAGCACTTAATGATCTTACCTTGACAGCATATTTTTATTGGAGAGCTTTTAACTGATATGCATTTACTGCGTTTGTTTTTTTTTTTTTTTTCTTATTTTCAAAAAAGAAAAATGATTTACTTTACTTGCACCATTGCTGTTGCTAACTTTTTTTTTGTTTTGATGTGTTGTTTTTATGATTTGTAAAGCAGTTTGGAACATTTGTTTTAAACAGTGCTCTATAAAGATTATTGTTATTATCTCGATTATCGCCCAACTTATTTGCCTTCAGGGTTTTATTGTTCTTATTCTAATATGTTGATATATTTACCTTCTGTTTTCTGTTTTCTTTCCTGCAATTTTTATATAAAGGATTTTTTTCTGATAATACAACTAACAAGCTTTATTGATATATGTTTGCATGTTTCAGCAAATACTGTTTTCTCTTTATGTGTGTGTGCTGTGTGCGTGTGTGCGTGCGTGCGCATGTGTGTGTGTGTGTGTGCGTGCGTGTGTGTGTTGACATTTATGTACAGCAGGAAGAAAGAAGGCTGCTATTTAAGGTCAGGGGAGAAACAGCTACCTGTATATCACAGGTGTACTTTGGTTGATACATCTCTTTGAACCCCGACAACCTCTTTTGATCATCCAAACTATGGAATCTAACTTGGGAGTTTCATCTGACTCTTATGTCAGCTTTCTTCCTCTTTTTCTTCCCTGTCTGTTGTTTTGTGCCCTCTCTCGCCTCCTTGGTTTCCAAATCTGAAGGAGAGCTCAACTGAAGTAGCTGTCCTTTTTGACTCCTGGAGCATCACAGTAGTAAGCCTGTAAGATAAAAATAGCCAAGCAGTGCTCCACTAAGGAGGAGGATTGGAAAATAAAGGAGGAGGAGGAGGAGGAGGAGGAGGAAAGGCTGAGTTGCAAAAGATGGCAAGGATTCACCGGGGCTGTTGTGACCCCCT
Organism: Leptatherina wallacei; assembly: GCA_028567055.1. Lineage (NCBI taxonomy): Eukaryota > Metazoa > Chordata > Actinopteri > Atheriniformes > Atherinidae > Leptatherina > Leptatherina wallacei. The sequence goes on along the minus strand of JAOXYM010000012.1, from coordinate 26,778,846 downwards.
CAGTGTTGGCTACAGTTAATGGAGATAGATCCTACTTAACCTTCAGATAAGGGCAACTGCTTTAACCTTTGTTTTCCACCTACTATCCAAGCAAAGCCAAATGTAATTAGCTTGCTATACACTTTGTTATTTTCAAGCATTAATCTTGGCTTTTCTTTCTTTTTTTTCTTTTTTTTTGTTTACAAAGCCCTTCAGTGTGATTAATTCTCATTAGAGAAAGAGATTACAGGTAAACATTACAGGCTGCGGGTGGTTGTTAAAGAAAATTGTTGAATGTTCCCACATATTTAAACTGTAGTAGTTTATTACAAGAATCAACCTAAAAATATTTTTAAAAACCTGCGAATATTGTGAAGATTACTGCAGATGTGAGGAACATGACTGCCTGCAACTCCAGGATTTTACAGGAAATATCTTAAAAAAATTTTAATTAGCTAAAATTGAAAGCAGGACCATTTGTTTAATCAATTGTTCATCAATGTGTTTTTTTTTTTTTTGAAGTTGCATTTTTAAAGAAGTTGACTGAAGCAGGTGAATTCAATTACCTTTACTAATTAAAAAAAAACCCATCAGTTTGTTTTTTTTTCTTTCAATTACTGGAGAATGTTGCTCACATGTCTAATCACATCAGTTATCCCTGCCTCTGGTAAACAGAAACCCTTTTTCACATATTGGTTGTGCGTTATTAGTGAAAGGAGTACAGGCTAGATTTTTGTAAGCGCACATCAAGGGGGGCCAGTTTGCCCCGGCGTATAAGATCTGAATAACCTTGAACGTAACCTCTTCACTTTCACACATAACATGATGCACAAGAAAGGCCATCGGACCTCTTCTGAAAGTCATATGTAAACAGGCCTAAAGATTCCCAAGTTCTGCTCAGCGGTTTGCAACTTATGTTTGTTTTTTTTAGTAGCCATATGCCATTACTGATCCTGTCTGCTGCCTGGCTCATTCATTCTAACTGGCTAAATGGATGATGTCTATTTTTTTATGAAAATGCATATAAGGCAAAAGAAAGAAGTAAAGATCAGATAAATCAGCTTACTTTACCCATTAGATTGGCCTCCTCTATTTCTCTACTATCTCTGTGATATTAGGGGTGCAACATTATACATGTATCTGTATTGAACCGTTCAATACAGTGCTCTCTGTTCAGTAGCTCAGTGTATCTGGGTTCCACCACTCCGCCTAGGCTGCATTGTCGAGCGCAGATCCATCGAGCCCCTCCTACATACATTCACTCAAGGAGGGGTGTCGTTAAAATGAAATTCACACCCTTGACTACTTGGTAGCGAGTGAGCATATTAATTAGCTATGGAGCTATGACCACTGGTGCAGCTGAGCAACTGGTGCAGCTGAGCAACTGGTGCAGAAGGAGCGCATGCTGCGGGATCTGGAAACCCCTCGTTCAGAGAGTCTTTCCAACTTCTGATAAGTGAAATGTTCCCTATTTTCAAAACTTTAGCTGAAGTAGCACTTGTAATTCCAGTCTCCAGTGAGGCAGCAGAGTGTGGATTCAGCCTCCACAACATCAAAATAGCCATAAAAGTTGTCCGTCTTTTACTTGGTGTAAAATCTTTTTTTGTTTTGGTCATTGCTTCCAACTTCAGTTTCCATCCATCTGTCTGTCCATTCTTCGCTTTTGCATGAGCTTTGCTTGTTCTTAGTTTGAGTGTTTTCTTACTGGATCACCCTGCCTTACTAGTGCTTTCTGTTTATTTTGTTCATTAAAAACTATACGTTGAGCTGCCTGTGGTCCTTCATTTGGAACCAACTTCATCATCACTCTACCATGGATCTCATGGATGCTTGATTTTATGACTCAATGCTGAAGTCAGTAGTGCCACATCTTCTCCAAATATCAAATATTAAATTATTTCTGCAGTTGAATGTAGGAAATTGTTCTTAAGAGATATGTGTTTTAAAATAAAACTTAATTTTATTAATTTATATCTTTTTAAAAGTTATATGTCCTTTTGCTTTTGGAAGTGTCGCCAGAGGCAGAGATGAGGCATTTGAGCTGACTGCCTTCCTCATTCATAAAAAAGATATCCTTTTGAATTTTAATGCAATTAGAGCATTTATGGACTGTAAATTGACTTTTCTGCTTTCAATAGGTCAACTCAAGCTGACAATCTAATTATTGTACCATCCACTCAGCCCAAGACAACCATCCATCAACATCAATGGCTGCAGACACTTATTACCTGCAGAGGTTGCACTGCTGACGCATGTGAAACAGTTAAAATTGTTTGGCACGGCAGATCTCCAGATGTTTCTTTTTTCTGTTAAACAGGCCATGCGGCTGGCATGCACACAGTAAGTCTGCACTATATCGTGTCAATTCATGCAAATCCATTGTTTAACTCAAGTTGAAATATCACATAATCCTGTTGTGACCCAGCAGCACTGACAGTATCACATGCAGAATAAAGTCTAAAGCTGCAGGAGCTTTTACTTCAGCAAAGTGCTACTGAACGTTAATCCCAGCATGCTAACATGTTCACCATCAGGAATTCTGCCTTACTGATAGTTAGCACAGAGTTATGTTGGTACCTCATATCGATCTGGGATGCATATTACATGTTGTTGTTTGTCACGTCATCTCTGATTGCTCACATGAAACGTTCAGCAAAAACATGGAAAAACTCATGAGAGATGAGTTTTTAAACAATGACATAAAGAAATAATAATTCAGACTTCAGAAGCAGAAAAGAATAATTTTCACAAATTTAATGACTAGCTAGTTGGTATATTCTGATTTCTATTGGAGAAAACTTGACCTGAAATATAAAAAGCTTGAAAAGTCAATGGACAGTCTCACTGCAGTCTAACCATCTCCAGCTGGCTGTTTCACTGACTAACCAACATCCCCATCTGTTAGGCTGCAGCAGCTTCATGGCTGGAATTACATAAGAAGGCCCTTTGTCTCAGTTTCAATGCCGATTTTAATTTGGCATGATGATGTGACTCAGTCAATGACATGCCTGTGTGTCGGGTGCTGTGCTCTGACTCATGCAGCATCCTCTGCAGTGCCAGGAGAACATATGAACTGTATGCAGGCAGGTTCAATCTGGTTACATTGTCTGACAGGTGCAGCAGCATTTGAAGAGTTCACCAATTCTATACCCAGAAACATTATTTCTGCATTGAAGCGTGCTTTTGTCTTTTCTCCATCATCCATTCTGGACTGTTTTTATCCACAAAATTTGTCAACTAATGTTTTGCAGAATGCACATCAATGTTTTATTTTATGTTTCACTTCAGCATTTTTACAGTAAATTTAACTGTTTATGGTAAATGTCTTAACATGTAAATGAATATTGATTTCTGATTAAGGGGACTTTAAATTAAGAGCATTTTGTTATACAAGCAGTACTTGTAAAAAAAAAAAAAAATGCCCAAGCTTTTTCAAGTATGTGGTATTATAATGTTTTTATGGGGATTCATTCTGTCAAAGTCTCAGCAAAAACAAAACATCCTGGTTTCTTACTTTCTTTTCATCCAGTGGCTTCACTTTCACTGATGAAAAATGCAAAAAAAACAACAACAAACAATTACTCAAATGTTTCCTGTTAATCTTGATGCCTTGTGTCTAAAAATAAAGCCTGGAACAAGTTTCCCGGACAAAGTTGTTTCCAGTCAAACAGTAAGAGAACTGTTATGCTGTCGCTCAGGGCAATTTGCCATCTGGCTGATGTTGAATGCACTGAAACCTCAAAATCTGCTATCACGGTGTAATATCTATTTTTGTCTGTTCCTGTCAACCTTTGCTGTAAATGGGGCTCCACACTGTCAACTTCTAAATTATAAAAGCATCCTGACTACAGGTTATTTCTGACTTATTTAAAACTCATTGATTAATTGGCAGCATCCGTGAAGCATCCCAATAGCTTCTAGTTGTCATTAACAGGTCTTTCTGCTGCCTTGCTTTACCCTCAGAGTGCTATTAGACTGGATAGATGAGGCAAAGAAATTGCCAGAGGGCATTCAGCCCCTTGAGGATCTTGCCTGTCTTCTGCTCCATTCTAACAATTTAAAAAAGTAAAGCATGCACATACAAATTGTCACGTCCTCAAAGCATGAAAGAACATGCGATGATAAGATGAGGCAGCTCCCCTCATTGGCATTCACATGGCATATTTACTCTGTGTGTTCAAAAGGATTCAGGTTTTACAGTGTGCATGAGCCGGTGCAGCTACCGAGCCCCTTCACTCTGCCGGAAAATAGACCAGCGCTTATTTAGACATGGAAACAAAGTTACCTTTGGGGCACTTTCAATAAACATCAGTCGGCTGATACGTTCTCCTCACGTTCACATATATTTGCATTTCAAGGCTGACAACTCTATACGAGAAAACATTCGTTCATTCATTTTCATTGACCTAAAAGCTACAAGTGTAACCCTCAGAGAGTCTGACAGATGCAATTTACGTCCAAATTTCATATCCTTTCTTCTTTGACGAATTGCTCATGAAGTATTCATTGCAGCTAGTTGGAGTGCATGTTAAATTAAAACACACGAGTTGACCTTTACAGAATTGCTTGTCTGTGCAACAAAGTATTGTGGAGAAAAAAGTACTTTGAACTTACTGTACATTGATATTCAACTGTAGCTAGAATTTAAATACAGTTCTGAATCTATCACCAAAGTCAAAATTACTCATCACTATATAATGGAATATGTATCAGAAGAGGGAGCAAAGTAAGAGCTTTATTATGTCTGTTACTTTCTTTTATACTGATGTTATGAAATGATGAAGACACAGCAAACATCTGTAAAGTAATATTTACTCATCTCTTTACCCAAGCTCACAGTCCTGCTTGTCTATGGTTTACCACAGGCTGTATCTCCTGCACTACTGGATTTGCACACTTCCTTGAACATAACGATGAGAAATTCCCAAAGGCTGAATTGCTTTTCCTACTACTAAGTCATAAGACTGTCCCACCATTATAGATCCAATATTCCCAGTTTCCAGACAACCTGAATTACTCCAGGATAACTGTTAAGCTGGAACTCCGATCATAATAAATAAGGCTAATTACTACAATTTCCATTAACATTATTCCATGACATGTCATCCATGCATTGGCTGTGTGCTTATTGTAGGACCTATTCTACAGTCATTTAGCAGATGCTTTTATACAAAGCGACTTACATCTGAGTGTGAGAACAACACTAGCAAGAAATCAAAAAGGAGGGGACACCATAATTAAGTGCTAGTCAGACTGCTGTGACAGGTTGGACACAGGTGCTGCCATGTAGCGCTAGAGGCAGTGTTTTTTTTTTGTTTCCTTCCCCCTCCCTACAATGGTCCCTTTGTTTAATTACAAGATCAAGATTTCATCATCC
>JAOXYM010000012.1:26759945-26771730 GCA_028567055.1 Leptatherina wallacei | reverse complement strand
CTAGAGGCAGTGTTTTTTTTTTGTTTCCTTCCCCCTCCCTACAATAGTCCCTTTGTTTAATTACAAGATCAAGATTTCATCATACAATATCATCTTGGGCGTAAGTTCAGTGCTGAGTTTTGTCAAAAAGCTGGACAAATCTTTCTAACTCATCCCGACGAGAAAAGTTAAGCTAAGTGCGGAAATGCTCCTTGAACAGGTAAGTCTTTTGATTGCTCTTAAAAGTGGATCAGACAGAGTTTGGTAGATCGTTCTTTCTGCTGCCCTGAATCCTGCTCTGTGATCCTTTAGAACCTCGGTGAGCCATGGACTGGGAGGATTTTGTTGAGCTGGTTTCTGTAGTCTCATTAACAAACAGTAAGGAGAGGTCTGAGTGGGAAGGGAGGGTACAATAAATTTCGTCAGACAGCTGTGTAGGTCTGAGATATCTCAAGTTTCTGTGGGAGGACACCATTTTTGGAGCCGCTTAAGTGATATGAGGAAGGGAGAAAGACAATTTAACCAGGAAGTGGTCGGAGAGGTGCTGTGGGGTGACTGACAGGTCAGCTGTGGAGCTCTTTCTGGTCAGTGCCAAGTCAAGAGTATTACCAGTTTTGTGTGTTGGTGAAGCCTGGACCAGTTAGAGATTGAAAGAGTAGATGAGAGCCAGAAAGTAATTTGCCTATGTTTTGCCAAGGTCAATGTTCATGTTTCCCATGACCATTAGTGGTGAGCCATAATCAGGAATGTCAGAGAGTATCATGTCCATTTCAGAGACAAACTCATCGATATTGCCTCTCGAAGGGCGGTATATGACCAGAATGTATGCAGTGATGGGTGAAGAGACCTTTTCTGCACGATACTCAAGTGATGAGCAGTTAGCCAGAAGTCGGAGAGAAGTAAAGTTCCACTTTTTAGGGATAAGAATGCCTGTTCCACCTCTTCGTCCTGCAGAGCGAGGTGTTTGTGTGAATTCTGCATTGACATAAAGAGCAGCTGGAGTAGCTGTGTTTTTCTGGACAGATCCAGGTCTCCGTCAGGGCTAGGACCTGAATGTCTGAGAGATTTATCAATGAACTGATGAATTCTGTTTTATTCACCGCGGACTGGCAGTTCCAGAGACCGAAGGTTACAGAGGATGTGGCCGACATGCATGCCATTGGAAGGAACAGGTTTTTCAGATTGCGTTGTCTGTATCTGACATATCTTGGTCTGTATCTGACAGGGATAGGTTTGAAGCACATTGTGCATTGACTTGGTTGTACAGAGGTTATAGCTTGTGCTTTTGCTCGTTGGACTCACGCAGGTAGACTCACAGGTCTTTACCCTATGTGGTCTTAACCCGATGTGGGCTGATACAATGGCTGGCACTTCAGCGCACCATGGTGACCTAGTGATGTTCAGGAGCTACTGCCTGAACAAAGTGCAGCTGAATGAGGAAAGAAACTAAAATGAAGGGGGACATAGAAGGAAAATAAAAAATCTAGCTGTAATTAAAATTTGTCTGCAGAACACAGCAATGTAGTTGGGTATTGAGGTTAGGCCATGGCAGTTCTGGTCTGGTGTTCGTCTCACTGTTGTAATGTTTTATTTTAAATCTCACACTGCTGTAATAATGCCTGGTTCAGACTACACAATTGTTTTGTTGTTCACAATGGTTGTTCTGTCAGATTAGCAGACATGGTGTCATAAATTTGTTTGTTGTCTTGTGCTGGCAAGTAGCCACACTACAAGAATGGGCCCCGATCATTGGGTGGTGTCGAGCACCTTCCGAGATCATAAGATGGAATATTACTCTGTTAATTAATCTATATCTACCCGGAATTGGCAGATGGCACTCTGTATTCCTATTGGTCAATATGTAGGAATACGTCGTAGGAACAAAAATTATTCTGACATGCCAGAATTTATGTGTCATGGTCGTGAAACATCCTAGACACCAGATCACCAGTTGTTAATTATGTTACACTCACAGGGTTAAGAGACTTGTTCTGCGATCTGACAACTCATAATCGTGCATGACAGTGAACGTTTGTTGTCTGACGGGTCAAAATCGGGCTCAAATTGTATAGTCTTAACCAGACATAAGGCAGCTGGCGGTTCTACATGCCGCAGGAGGTGCCCTTATTTTTCACTGAGCACCTGCCCCCCAAATTGTCTCTTCATGCCACTGTCTCACACCACACCTTTGGATATCTGCATTTTCCTCTTCTGATTTAAAAAAAAAAACATTTTGGTTGTTAGAATGAAGCCAATAGAAGCAATTCTTCATGTTAATGGTGATATACTGTAAACATTCAATGTAATTATTTCAATAAATCTTTGATTGGGTGCAGAAGTGACATCATCATCATCTTTTTTTTTATTTTATTTAAATGTCCTTTTTAATGCAAAAAAAATTTTCTTTGTGTTCATGTTATATTTTGTTTAATCTGCCCTGTTTTTCTGCTTGTATTTGTTTATTTTTTTTACCCTTTATGGATCCTTTATGGATTTAGTTCATTTCTACATCTTGTAATTTTAGTCTAACTTTTGTTGTTCTAGACTTGTCTCCTTACTTTTATCTGTATAAGCCTGTTTGTTATATGGCAAATTTGTGGTCACATTCATATCCATTTACAGAAGTGTCGGTAAAGACTTCACAAATTCACTTAGGAATCTTTTTTAGCATCTTTAATTATTCTTACATGGATTTATAGCTATTTATTCTCAATGAATGGAATATTTAAAGAATATATCATTAGCCTTTTAATGTTCACACTAAGCAAAAAGCAAGAGAAAAATGTTTTTATTCCATTTGGATAATAATAATTAGACATAACATATTCAGTGTTTTTTAGCAGATGGTTGAGATAACAGATAATTATGTGGTAACAATAGTTAAATGGTCAAACCTTGACTCAGTAATGGGATAAGAAACAATTTTTTTTGGCATTGCATCCACCCGCCCCAGTCAACTGTCGTTGTGTCCTTGGGCAAGACACCATATCCTCCTTGCCTCCAGTGTTGGCATCTCTGGAAAAACTCAATTGTAAGTCACTTTAGATGAAAGCGTCCGCTAAATGACTGTGTAACATACCCAAACCAAATGGTATACATGGCTCAAGCAGGTCTACGAAATTTGTAAAATTAAAGGGTTAAAGGGTTAAGCATTTCAGAATTGTAACAAAGAAAACAACTCTTTTTCATTTGTTTGTCTTACTGCACTGCCATTATTTTACCACACATCACATAAACACCCAAATAAGTTTCTTCTACTTCTTAAAAAATATAGTGATGAATATAACGATGAAAATGTCTGGAAATATATTCTCTCTATTTTTCATTTAGATGTGAACGGGCTAATCTTTCAAACTCGGTCACTGATACAGACCAAGAGTTTGCTATCGCAGTCTGATATTTGAATGTTTTATTTATATTTCTAAGTTCTGAACTGAGAAAGGCAGCCATTAGTCACATTATTAGTCTCTATGAGGTTTGTGCCAAGAGTGAAAGGATCCTGCTCCTGTGAGTGACTGAATAACGACGCTCAGCTACAACAACTTCATCTTTCTTAGAAAATAGGAAAAGAATAAAATAAGACTCGAGGACTGTTTTCGAAAGGCTCTCATCTGTGGGAAGCTGGGGAAAATAACTTGGAGTACCTGTAGTCCTGAAGGTGATAGAAGGGCTGAATATTGAGCGTGTACAGTGCTTTGTGAACTGAAGCAGAAAAAAGCTGCGGCTGAGGAAGAGGGAATTTACACTGCCCATATTTTCCCAGCACTCATCTCCTGTGTAATAGCTCTGTGATTTACAGCAGCGCACAGCGGGAGCTTGGAAAAGGACTGGGCCATTTTTACACCTCACACCCATTAGTTGCTCAGTGGAGGGATTTTTCCAAAGCACTTTATGGGCATGCGATAGGTGCATATCGATGACGAGCCGCTCACAGGCATGATTATCATCGTGAGTCGAGAAGGACAAAGGACTAATGAAGCAACACCACAGAGAAATTGTCATGGTTTTTATTATTAAGCCTCATTTCCCCCAATCATTAAGCCTGTAATTAATTCCCCTGTGCACTTGGAGATAACTCAAGGACCCAGTTGGCTACAGAGCATGCTATTGTCAAATTCTAAATGGGGCAAGTTCCTGTCACTTCACCTTTTTTCTTCCTACTTTTTTTCTTTCTTATTCTTCTTTTGATAGTCTCCCAGGGCCCTACAGGAGATGAAATGCTAGCCCTTATTCTTTCACTTTCTTATCGTTCACTGGAGGTCAATCAAATATTAATTTTGCTCCCTTTTGTCTGTTGCTGGATATCATCTTTTCACTGCTGAAGAGGTTTGATTCCTGTTTATGCCGGAACTGACCATAGGAAAAAGTGCAGCATTGGGCGTATGCATACCATCGTGTAGCTTTCGTCAGAAACTCTTGGTATGATAAATCAATGCAGAGATATTCCCGAAACATATGAGTTTTCAACATGACTCATTGACATCGTCCAGTAGGAGATTTTCACATCATTACAGTATCTGACATGATGGATTAAACATGATGCATTTTAAAATGAAATTTGATAACTAAAGTAAACTAACTTTAGGTTATATTTTCTGAAACTGTCTCTTTGCTTTGACAGTAATTCATAAAATAAGCTCCCCTGTTTTCACCCCCCACTGTCCTCCGGTCTGGATGAATCCACTGTGCCTGAGTGAAAACAACCAATCAAAACAGTCTTTGTGCAATTCACACCGGGTAAAAATGTCTGTGTCTGGGCAGATAAAATCCCCAAACCAGGCTTTGTATGACGGCTGATGTACAGCAGTATCTGGAGTGTAAAATGTCTGATCACAGACACACTGCTCGAATCCAAAGAATGCAGATCCTTCCTATTTCTACAGGAGACAGGAGAGCTAAGGAGAATAGTGATTTTCCAACAGCAAATAGGCCTACAGCTGAAAAAATAACCCACATTCATCCAGGATATGGTTTGTTTCCAATCATTAACAGGGATTTTGCCTACCCAGATACTGACATTTTCACCAAATACAACAGATGGGATGTTTGAAAGCCTGTCTATACAAAACAGCCTCCTCTACAGGCCTTTTAAAGCAGAGCTGAAGCACAGCAGAGAGAGTCGTGCACATTGTTTTTGTTGAAGTCTAGAAGTTAAGGCTACCTTCCTCTTAACGTACCAAGAAGTCTTCCCTAATTTTAATCAAGTAGTTTTAGTTGCTAGTCACAACTAGCTATATTAGCGTTTACCTCTAACCAGAAATGTGTACTGTCAGAGCCTTTTTTTTCCTCAAACAGAGATGGAGTAAAACTTGGGTCTTGTGATTCCAAGGTCAGCTTCACACTGAGAGCATCGTCTAGACTCTAACCTATGCACAACTTCATGATTTTTGTTTTTGCTCCTAACTTAACAGACTGGAACATTTCACACCAGCTACATGAATCACCCAACCATGGTTCATTGTGTGAGGTGAGCATCGTGGAAGTGGTTTTCAGAAAAAGATAGTAAAAACATTTGTTGGTTATTTTATTCACTTCATATTTGCAACAATGCTCCTCTCAGTGTCTAGACTTACTGTCATTGAAAATACAGCTTAAATGATAATGTTTGATTTTCTGTCAATTTCAGCCACTAAATGTGGCTTTTCTGAAGTTACAGCTGAGCAACTTCACGTTTTCACTTTCTGAGTCCATTACGCAAGACGTTGTGTTAAAAAGATTGTGCAGACAGTCACTGCACTGCAACAGTACATATTTTCCCGTGTAAAGATGCTGCTAAATACCGTAAATGATTCTTTACAAATGAGATCAAATCATTTCCTGTCCAAATCCATAACTACCATAGGTTTGACAAAGCAGCAATATTTGATGCTCTGAGAATGAGAGAGGGTTGAATGTGTAGCTCTGTTAAAGCTCTTGTCCTCGAGGAGGAAAAAACATTCTGCTGCATCGTGCTGTTTTCTTTTTGAGTAAATTCTAGGGCTGTAACTGTATATGTTTAAGTTGGTCAACAGCATCTATCCAAATTGAAAATATCTATCAAAATTATAAGTTTTGCTTAAAAAGAACCCAACTATCAGCACTTGTTGTCATTAATATGTTGTTATAGTCCTATTCCACTAAAATTAATTGTTGGTGACAATGAAAGATCCTAATTATTCTAAAAGTCATATCTTTAATATGTTGTTGATATTTAGAGACTGACATTATTTTACAATGCATCCTGGGATAGGGATGTGTCACAGTTCTCTACAGAAACAATGCTGCTCTGAACTACTTTTGGTTGCAGTTTCCAGTCAAAAGGAAACAAGAACTGCAACATGAGTCTTCACTGCTTTTCTGTGTGGTAAGAAGAGGACAGCTGACTGGGAGAAAACCCGTGGACGGACACACATTCCTAAAGACCCCTAGATTATGTTCTTGACACATGTCTCCTGAAACCTTTGAGTCATTTTGTCGACTACAGCTGCTAAAAGAAGCTAATAGCTCAGGCTGGTGAGCAAAGAACATGGAGAGAAATGTCATTCAGGAGATGCTGGATTTTAAAAAGCTGCTCCCCCTGCAACGTGGAAAAAAAGGTTTAAAAAAAGTTGAGTGAACTTTAAAAAGTAAAGCAACCTGCTATAAAGCATTTTTGAGTAAACTCAAACAAAAACAATATTATTGTGTTGTGTCAACCTACATGAAGTGTGTTAATCAATAGTGATATATTAAGTTGGACAAACTTGAGACCTCTATTCAGATTACTCATGCAATAAAGCTGAGGCAACTTGTGAACTGAAGTTGTCTCAACTTCAAGATATTTTCATATTGAAATGAGTTGTAACAGCTCAAAGACATGAGTCTTTAGCAGGGCTCTTTGCAGCAAACGCTCTCTCTGAGTTGTTGGCTAGCAGCTGCTGCACAAACAGCAGATATTTTGGTCCACTCAGTCCTCTTCATCCATCTGATCATCCTCATCTTCAACTATATTTTCTTCATCATTTTTCACTTTGTCACTGCGCTCAAGTTCAAAATGAAAAAGCTGAAGGGGGAACATTGAGCCAATGTACTGCTTCATGGGGTCACAGTTTCTGTTTTGATTCTGCGCCAAGTATACTTTATTTTGATAAATACTTTGAAATACAAAATATATATATTTTTATAAACGTATGACCATTTTTTATATGTTTGTTATATATTTAGCTACATACGTTTTATATTGCACTTAAGTGGTGGTATGTTTGAATCCACAGTGATAACTATTAGAGACCATTACTGATAAGGCCAAATCTAATTTCTTTATTCATACATAAAGAGCAAGTGTTTTTATTTCATCTGTAGTAGATTCTGTGTTCTCATTCAGTAAGTTGATGTCAGGCGTATTACAGGTTTTAGTTTTTACTATACTGGGACAGTTTTCTTACAATTAAATTCTGGTAAAGAAAAATCGTAATGTATCATCTTACTTACAGTATTGCGATATGTCACGATATATCGTATCATTGCCCCTGTATTGTGATGCATATTGTATCGCCAGATTCTTGCCAATACACACCCTATCTCCCCATAGTAAAGAACCCTTTTAAAAAAGTTCTGGATCCAGCTGGTGGTCTGGATCACCCTCAAAATCTAATCACTTGTTCCTTTTTCCATTTTTGAGATTTCCTGAATTTTTCATCAAAATCCATCCATAACCTTTTGAATTATGTTGCTAACAGACAGACAGGCAAACCAACGCTGCTGAATCCATGACCTTTAGTAATAATTTATATCTCTGAAGCAAATGTTCATCAAGTAAGGTCTATAGTTCCTGTTAGTCAAAGCATGTGTTCATATTTGCTTTGTTCTCACAACCAAATGGCTTATTTTAATTTGATAAGGGAAATACTGATATTGGGTATGGTGTGAAACAATGATAAAGTCAGACTGTACTACCTGGGTTATTTTAACTAAGCGCTTAAAGTATTTCATTTGAGAGTCTAAATAAGAATAATCAGCATGTATATACAGCAGCGCTGACTCCTAGAATCATATTGTGGCAGCATGAATAATAGCACTAAATGTTGATTTGTTTTCTGTTGAATTGATATAATGTTGCTGTTTTGTTGTAAAAATCATCTACAATGACAATTAATTTGATCTATACATCATATTTTGATCAAACTTGTGATTTACTTGGATGTAACCTGTAACCATGATTCAGTCCAAAATCCAGAAAATGGATGTTGGAGTCATAATGGTGTAATAACACTAATTTGTGGCACTTAGTATTATTTATAGTACCCATCCATAGATTGAGTAGTTATTCACCAGAAAATTACCATTTGATTCTTCCATGTGAACAACCATGGCTTCGTTGATAAGTTTTCTTTTTCTTTTCTTTTTTTTTTGTACTGCAGAAAGCCGCTTCAGCATCCACCAAGATTCCCCCCGGTCATTTATTATCAGCCATAAAAAGCAGGACAGCAGCGTTCTTTTGCATGGTGGATTATTAGATGTAAATCTCTCCAGTACTCCGGCGTTGTACAGTGAAATTGTTTCGGACAGGTGACTTCTTCCAACACAGACAATCAGCTCCAACACAGCTGGAGCGAGCTGGGGCTGTTTATCATGAGGAGGGGAATTAACTTCAAAGGGATTTGAAAATGTCCGTATAGAATGTAGGCACGAGGATGAATTATGCATGAAAAATGCCTCGCTAGAGTAATGTGCTGACACAATTTGTCACACGCAACAGGAATGCATAAGTCATAGGGCAGCCACGTTGGGGGAGTTGATGTAGTCAGGTTGTTTCGTTGTCCTGGGGCCCTGGAGGTTGTGCAGCTGTGTAACCTACACCATCTGCAATGTGGATCACTTATTATGAGACTCTTAAAAATGTTATTTGGGACTTTTTTTTAAAAGATTGCTTTTTGTCTAACTATAAATCTATAAGTGTGCAGAATGTTGCAGCGGGATTAAAGCATGTATTCTCCTTTAAAAGTCTATCCCCCTGTCAGTGTGGAAATAACACATGTGAGAGCTGATGATGTAATGGAGTGGAAGACAAACAGCAGCAAGGACTTTTAGACCCCCTGACAATGTTTTTCTTCATCTGGAGATAGAAATACTTAATCCACCTGAGACGCCGCAAAAAATGTGTGCAGGTATACTTGTGTTTTTCATTAGATTTTGATGGGTTAAGATGGTTTGCAGTCATTTCAGTGATTAATCTATTAGAAACGCTCATTGACAATGAATGATATATCGTGCTGCGCTTGGAAGAGCTCCTACTCCTTCACTGTCATCCAGCACTGGTTAATAGTTAATATTTTGCACATGAGGCCCATCTACATCAGTAAAAAAATATGTCATTGCATTGGTTCAAAGTAGAGGTTTTTTTTCAGGTCCATTTTGTCCTGAGGAACTGACGCCCAACCTGGGAACAAGTAGGACTGAGTTCAAAGTCTAATCAGGTTTAGCATGATCCAATCAACAGTTTTCAACAGGACAACTTGATACCATTTGCATATCAGTAAATTTTATTGTTGGTTTCTGCTTTTATGCATCTTCAACCACCTGCAGAAGTGCTTAGAACAAATGGAGCTCTGTGTTAGTTCAGACAAGCACTGTAGTCAGTACTTGTTACAGGTCTCTGTTAGAAACTTTGCTCCGTATTTACATGTAGGAGGAGAATAACCAAACCATACATTAAACTCTGGTAAGGATCTTACAGTGATATGAGAAAAAAATATCTGCTACACTATCTGCTAGTAAATCGCAAAGCTGATTTATTTGCATCTACTCCTCCCAGTATTTTGTGCTTCTGGCAGAAACACCCAGAATGCATATTCATTCAAGGCAAACGTGCTAAATGGATTGCGGGTGTTATTTTGCTCGTTTCCCAGGGGCAGTCCTCGGTGCGTCCCTTTAGTAAATCAGCTGCAAAACATAACTAAACATGGTGTTCTACATTTTGACCGGACATCTCCACTGTAGTCCTCTCTGTCCTTTTCAGATTTAACTTTGCAAACCTAGCCTGTGCTGCCATGTTCTTCCAAACAACCCATACATGCTTAGTATTTTTCTAATTGTACTGCATGCTAGCTGAGGTCTGTACAGTCTGAGACATTGTGTAGTTTCTCTGAGTATCGGTGTCTATACTTGGGCTGAACTTGCTGGAAAGTCCACTTCTGAGAAAATTGGCAGCTGGCAGTCCAAATAGTCAGGAAAAGATCTTATAACCCATCCCAGACTGCTGGGCGGCAATAGTTGCGTCTCTATCTTGATCGCTTTGTGCACCATATCTATTCTGTATTAAACCGGGCACATACTAAATGTTCCATAAATGTTTGCTGGCGTTCAATGTAAATATATTAAAATAATCACCATTAAGCCGTCCCGCCGATACCTTGACTGCTGCAGAGATTAAATTTTCAGTCTGTTGTTAGCCAGGCAGCTTCAGTAACTACATGCTATGTTGACTGCACAAATAAAGAATCTAAGTACAGGTCTCAGAGGTAGCTTGAATGCAGCTGGAGGCTGTGCGATTGCTCACTGGTGTAATGAGGTGCTAAATTAAACAAATAGAACTCAGCTCCCAAGAGCTGCAATGGAGCACCAAGTTTAAACTGGGGTTTGCAAGCTGCTTCTTATCAAATGAAATTTGGCTTCATGTAGGTCGAACTGATGGAGAAAGACTTCATGGAGAGGTAATTGAGTGACTCAGTGATATCATTATACTGTATATCTCATACATACTTCCACCTAATCGCAATACAACTGAGGCAGGTTTTAAAGCAGCTTTTGTTTTTAGCTGCAGAGGGAGAGAATAAAATCTGATCTTCTGTTTTTTTTTGTCTTAAGTTGATGTTCACAAACCTGAGCTGAGGCGTGACAGTAGTTTTTTCATCAGTTCTTTAATCTTGGCTCATCGGTTACAAAAAAATCCAGCTATTGTGTTGAGCTGACTAAAATGTATCATGGCCCTGATTTACTAAGATCCTAAATAGTGGCAACAGAAATAAATTGCGCCTGTTGTGTTTCCATGATTTGCGGGTGATCTACTAAGATCGTTTGCGCTATTGATAACGGAATCAAACAGCCTTATTTAAATTTAGCGTCCGCAATTGATTCGCTGTGTAGAAGAAGAGCAAGAAAGGCGCAAACGGAAAACAAATGGAGATCGAAATATTAGTAGAAGAGGCAAAAAGAAATATAGCAAAGACATCTTAATGGGACAGAAAGACTGCAATATGGGAGGATGTTTGCCAAAAAGTAAATGTAATCTGAAAAACAACAAGAACACCAGATGAGGTTATGAAAAGATGGTAAGATATTAGATAAAGAACAAAAAACAAATAATAAATCGGCAAATAAGACAGGTGAAGGGCAACAGAAGAGATTGCTCTGATCAATACTGACCAACAGGTGCAGGGCACTTGCCAGGAGCAGATAACTGGAATAGCGTGTTATGACAGCTGACATTTGTCTAAACAACAGGTGTGACTTTAACATTCAAACAAGTTATCCGTTTTTATTTAAAGATTTTGTTCCAGAAATTCTGTCATTCCCTCCCACCGCTAGAAAGAAATATTGGGAATCAGACTGATGCTCGTCTGCAATCCTGCTGCATCGGGCTGTTGCCTCTCATTCAATCTGCAGCCATATGTGTGTATCTCAAGACAGTTAACGCCTGCCTTTCAGAAGCGCTAAATATAGGACCAAAAACAGCCACCACAATCAGTTCCTTGTTTAGTAAATCGCAAAGTTGATTTATTTGCATCTACTCCTCCCAGTATTTTGTGCTTCTGGCAGAAACACCCAGAATGCATATTCATTCAAGGCA
>JAOXYM010000012.1:26710671-26741200 GCA_028567055.1 Leptatherina wallacei | reverse complement strand
CCATGCAATGCTAACAGACACCCAACAAGATAACCAATCCGTTATTTCTAACTAATAACAGCACCAAAGCTAACTCTGCATCCATCTGCTGTATTTCAGTCACCAGGAGAATATTTCTCAACATAATATACTCCAAAATCATAGATGTCATCCAGTGGACCTCACATCATCCCAGCTGGCATGAATATCCATGTAAGATTCAGACAATCAGATTGCTGCTCATGTCTTGTCCATGATTTACTCATTTGATCTAAATTTGGTTTTAAGACTTCCAACTTATGAAGCTGGCAAAGAACTCAGCCTCATTCTTATTTAAAATTTCAGTCTCATTTTCTTAGGTCCCTAACCAACTCCCACCAGGCTTTCTTGTTTCACTGCTGCTCAGACAATACCCAACTCCATCTGTCATCTCCACCAGATGAGTATATAAGAAGAATCTCAGCTCATCTCTCAGAGATATCCACATAGATGAGGGATTGCCACTTTCATCTAAACATCCCTAAGATCATTTAAGCCAATCAGTTTATTGCCCAGAGATCTAAAGCTGTCTCTTCATATGACTCTCCAGCTGATGTGAGAAACTTTGTACCCTTAACTTTTGAAAGAATGTAGTGCTGCTCATAGCAAGGGTTTTTTCCCACTTAACTAAAGTTTAAAGATTGCTCCTCACTTGTATGCCACTTTGATTAAATGCAGTTTCTGAACAAGTTAACATGCAAATGTTTAACATCTATTTATTTACATAATTATTATCCCATAGATATCTGTACTTGTGTCCTGCCGTGACAAACTAGAACTATTGGTAATAGTAAAGATCAGTATAGATGATAACCAGTGTTGGATACCTTTCTTTTATAAAGTAATTCATTATAGTGACTTCTCTCAAAAAGTAACTGTGTTAGTAACAGAGTACCAGCATTATAAAAATAACGAATTAATCGGAAAAGTAATTATTCTCTTACTTTTTTTAAATGTTCTGTGTGCTGTGCACATTGACTTACCCAAGTTATACGTGACATTGTTCTTCGTCAATCATCATCACTTAGGCTAAAAGATAAACAACATTAAAACATTTATAAAAGCAGATACAAAAAAAGTAATTAAAAAATTAATTATACTAATGTTAAAAACAAACAAACTGATATTAAAATGATTAAGGACACCCTAAAGCTTTGAAAAAATAAATGAGTTTTCAGTTTGGCCTTAAAGATGTTTATGGAGGCGTCTTCAGCCTTAACTATTAACTGAATTCGGGTCGTGGGTAAGAGAAATAATTTGGGGACAACTTCTGGCTCGAGCATATGACGCTGCTTTATTCTTAGCCAGCATCACACACAGACACAGAACACGTCGACTCTTCGGCTCAATTCCAAACCGCCCCTTACACACTACCCGCAGCCCTGGAGGGCACTTTAACTTGAGGGGGAGGGCATAAGAAAGACGGCCAGGAACAGGGCACCCTCTTTCCTCCACTGGAAAAGGAAAGCACTCGTTGCCATGGCAACACAATGACGCCTGTGTAGTGTTGTTTCGTACCAGCTGCCTCGATTTTTCCCTGAAACATCATAAATTCAGCAACCATTACAAAGACAGGAGCTACATTATACTTCATATACTTTTAAATGACTCCACAAGTCTTTTAACACCATTACTGTTTGACCCCATTTTCTAATCAAATGAATGAATGCTGATAATTGTGCTGACATCAAGTCAAATGTCAAAATAGAGAAAGATTTGCTAGTTTTGTTTTATCTTCCTAAACCTTTGGTGATTTCCTGTCAGTGTGACATTGGAAGATTGTTTCCTCCATTTTGCCGTTGCATCAGCTGCAAAGTGTGGATCGTTGCAGACTCGCTGTTTGAGGGCTGAACAGTCCACTCACCCTCCGCGCTACGTGGTTTGGGACGGCCCTTAAAATGGCAGAGCCTCCCAGAGAACACGCAAACGGAGGGTAAGTGTGTAGGGGGAGTGTGTACGGGGTGGTTTGGGATTGAGCCTTCTTCTGCTTTTGAGTGTATTCTCCAGTTTCATCCGTATCACTCCGTCTCCTCTCCGCTACAGCAGCAGCACAAAATAGTCCCAACAAATGTGAAACGTCTGTTCAACCAAAACAAAATGAATCTCATCTTACAATAGTAACACGCTGTCTGTAAAGTTTTTATCGTCATTAAAGGTAACACCATCGTAACGATTGAAAGAGTAATTAGTTAGACTACCTGTTACTGAAAAAAGTAATGTCGTTAGTAACACCGTTTATCTTAACTCTTTCCCCGCCAGCCTTTTTGATCAAATCCATCAATATTTGAAGGGCCACTGAGAATGTTGTGTTTGGAGTATGTAAACACTGGATATATCAAAAGAAAGAACAGAACCTAAACTTTTGAACATAAAAAAGCATGTTTTTCTATCTTTATTCATTCTTAAGTTATCATCAATTGAGTATTGGTCATTTCCCCTTAAAACTGACATTTTGAACAAAAAACTGAGAAAACAAAGACATTTATTTTCAAGATGAAACTGATTTGCTATATGCATTTTTGATTCTTTCTAATTTACAAGTCCAGCAGAGCCGCCTGGTTCTGGTTCTGATCCGCCTGCTGGTTCTGGAGCAACATCTCCTGGATCTGGATCTGTATGAAATATAACAAAATATAATAATACCAATAATGATAATAATAATTAGTTTCAATCTATCCCAACATTCCCCAAAATCTTAGGGGGCACCAAAACCTTTACACCAGCAAAACATCCCTTAAAGCTGCAGATTTCTTATGAACTTTACATATTTACAAACATCAATTTGATCAATCCTCATTAATTTAGCCTTTTTTATAAACTCATCAATATTGCTCATTTTTAGAAAAAAAACGCAGAAATTGAACAATAACTGATGAGCAGAGTACATTATAGCCTACATATTCAAGGGAACTCAATATCTCTAGAATGGCTTGAGGGATTTCTTTTTTTCAAATTTATTATAAATATGCTTTTCACCTGGACTTAATAACAAATTAAATAGTGTTGGTGCCCAGAGTTCAAAGTCACTCACAAAATATAGTTTCCATCAAAATTCTGAATATTTGATTGATTTTTGATTGATATTTGTGATTTGTTGTGATTGAGATTTACTGCCTTTTGTTGGTACAATGCGTAAAATCCCCTACCTCTGGCATTTGGGAGCCCAAAACGAGATCCCTGCATTAACTCCCTCCACTCCGTTTTCAAAGTGCCATCATCTGAACTCCGACTGTCTTCAAGATGACAACTAGGTGCCCTTTGAATTGTCCCGTGTCTGGCGTTCTGTCTTGGCACGTCCGTGAAAAATGTCTGGCATTATCCTCGTCCCGCCTGTGATCTTGACCTCCACTGTCAACCCCATCTCCAAGCCTCCTGCCGTGTCTTCCCCCACCTCCGGGTTCACCACCTCCGCCCTCTTTCTCGTCTGCACCCCCGCCCTTTCTTCGTCTTCGCCTCCTCCTCAGCTTTGGGTTCTTGTCTCTGAGCAGACTCCTGAGTGGGACGCTCCTCCTCCGCCTCAGGTTCCTGATTCCAAGGGGGTCCCCGAGCAGGATGCTACTCCTCAACTTCTGGCTCCTGTTCCCCTGTGTGACTTTTCTTTGGACTTTGTGGCCGTCTGGTAGCCAGCCAAATCATTTCTTGTGTGTTGTCTCTCCAAGTCATTTTTGTTGTGCAAGCTGTGTTTTTGGTTTCTAGCCTGGATTTTTGCTTTTTATTGGATTTATTAAACCTTTCATTATTGCATGTCTGCCTCCTGCCTCGCCTGTATTTGGGTCCACTTTCTTCACACTCTGTGACAGGAGTATGCAGTATCAGTACCAGTTAATGGTATTCTATATGATTGGCAGAATTTGCTGAACATTTTCAATGTTTTTTTCTTGTTTCTTTGGGTTTTTTTAAACTTGCAGTTTCAGAGATTTGCATGTAAACATGTTAAATATATTAGACAGCAGCTGCTTCAAATATTTTAATAGCCCAGCCAGAGCTGAGTTTCACTGAATTGTTTGAATGTTTAACTGTTTAAACAAATTTTTGCTCAGGATTTTTAGGACAGGTCAGAAAATCATGATGTAAGGGGATTGTGCATATAAAATAGCCAACAGCAATACATTTTTAAATAGGCCTCAGATTCCTAACTAGTAAGCAAACTGTTTAGCCTTCATGGAAATGAATCTTCCCTGGATGCCAGAATTTGCAGAACTTGGACTGTATTTAAGATGCAGAAGAGTAATGAGAAGAAAAACAGATTTATGCTTGGCAAAGTGGAAGAAAAAGTTAACCATCATTTTAGTTCTTAGTGACTGTATGTGCTGGTATTGAAGATGCACAAAGTGAATTAATTAATAAAGAGCCAACACCACAGTGCACAGGTTGCACAACCATGTACCAACTCAGAGAACTGAAGTTTAAGAGGGAACTATTGTCAGTGGCTACTTAGTGGATTGATTTTGTGCAGAGCTGGAGTGATAAAAGGCTCAGGGTCACCACTAGCATGCACTTCATTACTCACTTGGTAGTTTTACAAACTTTTATCCTAGACAGCTGGGATTAATGGATATACCCATACATTGCTGGGACTGCCAGACTGAGTCTGAATCCTCAGCAGCTACTTATGACTATGTAAATTGCTCAAAATGCTGCTAAGATGGTCAACAACGTAGTGGGCATTTATATTAACATTTGCATTAAACAGATTGTCCTGAAACTGTTGCTGATTTTGTAAAGGATTCTTTAAAAGTTTTTTTTTTTTTTTTTACTTTGGCTTCTATTTCACTCATTTCAGTCGAGTCCTTATACCTGAACAAAGAGAAGATTGCAAAAAGGCCCCTAAACAGAGGGATGAACCAGTTTTGTGCCAACAAATAACAGACAACAAATACATTTTAAATGGGATCTTTAGGCACTTTGTAACTAGAAGCTTGTCACAAAGAAGCATTGTTGTTTCTTTAGTTGTATTTCTGAAAAATGTGAAAGATAAAACAGTTTCATAGAGAGAAAATATTTTTGTACCAACAAGGTGAGTCCCCAAGAGCAATTAGCTGGAAATGTGGCACATCTCAGCATGGTATGCAGCTTATCCTTAATAAAATATGAGTTGCAGTCCAAAAAAAACCAGAAAAACGAGGAGAAAAGGTTGAGGTATGCCAAATGTCACAAGTACTGGACTGAAAATCACTGGCAACAGATCTTATGGAGTCTTTATTCATCACCAGAGCTCAGACATTACTGAATCAGTTACAGAACAAAAAACAACCAACATCCAAAGAAGAGCTTAAAAAGAAAGCTTGTCTGTTAAGATTGAAGAAAAAATCTGCTCAGGTTTAATAGTAACTTTCAATGCACTAGTATTGCATAATAGTACAACAGTGTTTTTGTTTTATATGCTGTATTTTCATGTTTTGCCCATTAATGGTCATTCTTGAGCTGAGGTTCAGAGAAAACATTAACTTGTTTTATGTGTGTTTTATTTCCATGGTAGAGTTCAAACTTAACTTTCTATTGCAGCTGCCATCTGCATTCACTGACACTGGTTTTCGGGAGTGTTCTTGCAGTGTTCTCTTTTGGTGTCCTCTCAAATGATGACCTGAGGGTTTATTTTTCCACACTGTCTTCAATCCCTGTCCCATCTTTGTTTTTCTGCAATGGTGATACAATAAATTTTTCTCTTTAAAACAAAAAGGAGTTTAATGAGAGGGTCCCAGGGTTTGAAAATAGGACCTTGTGACTGTAGAAAGATGTCTGACTGTGAATCCTCAGCATGTTTCCTCCATTATTCCTCCCATCTTTCATTACAATTTTTCCAGTGAAATGTTTCAGCAGTGTTGAGCTTCATGTGTCCTGACCCATGAAGATAAATTATCTTAATTAAGCTATGCAGATAACAGCGACTCATCAGGTAGCAGGACTCATTAATTCACTCTTTTATACTGTGAATAATAAAATGTAAATGGGAAAGATTCCCTGGCAGGTTACTGCATGAGGAGGTGTGTCCTGAGCTGTCTTTGCTGATCTCTGCGGGATCGTTAAAATTCTGTTAACATCGGGGTATCGGATTGCATTCATCAATGACACTTTTTAAACTATAGCCATCAATCACAATGTGAACACATCCTGTGACTATTTCAAGACCAAGTTTCTAATGTTTTAAATTTTTTATCGGACCCTTAAAACAGCCATCTCTACTCCAGAGGTCTCCTTTGCTTTCCAGAGATGATCGGATCATTTCTAAACATTAAGATAATCATTGAAAGCCGGAGTGTGAAGACAAACTAACCCTGTATGTCAAGAGATGGTTTGGGTTTGTGGAGTTAGCTTTCTTTGAAGACTGGGGCAAAAGTGTGTTTATTCCTTTTCCCAGTTCTCACCGTTACATATGTGCAAACATAAGGATGAGCAAACATAAGAAAAAAGAGAAGGAAGAGAAGGCTGATAGATGTGGGACTAAAGCAAACCAACCCAGCTCAAGTCCCAACGGTATTTTTTCAATGCATAAGAAATGTTATTGAAATGCCTGTGAAGGAACTCACAAGAGGTGTGAGGTAAAATGATCAAGGAGGTAGCTTTCAATTCTTTCTAGCAAGCCAAGGAGAAACCAGCACAGCACAGAAAGACAGTGTCCAATGTTTCTGTTAGGCTAGACTACATATCTGCAGGCTGTTGATATTATTTGTCTCAAGACAAACTCATAACCCAGTTGTTCTTCCTTTAGATTCATGTTTTCAATGTAAAAAAGATCAAACTGACCCCAGAGCCAAGAGACATTTCCGAGCTTTAAAAGCAAGTTACACAGAAACTACAGGGACAAATGCCACACTATAATCAAGATAGTTTATCATAATTGAAGGCTAATTTGATTTGTGCATAATTTCTGGGCGTAATCTGGCTTCTTCCCACAACCCAAAAACATTAACTACTAAGTTAAGTGCTGACTTTAAATGTAGCACATGGTTGTTTGTCTGTGTGTTATACCTGTGGTGGATTAGCTTCCAGTTTGGGATGTACTCTCTGGATGACAGCTGGGTTTCAGCACCTCAGCAACCTTGGACAGGAAGAAGGTATGAGAACAGATTGGTGGATGCAGACCCACACCCAGCAGCAAGGATTGTTTCTCGATTTTAGAAAGCATCTCTCAAAAAGAGAACAAGCCAGTCTCTTCAGAAACATTTTAACCGGAACTTTGTGAGCTTTCTGTTTTTTGTTTCAAGGAACAGTAATGTCAAACTCTACGGTTTTAAAGTGTGAGATGGCAACAGATCCCGAGGATTTTGTTTACTGCTGGGCATTTGCATGAGGAGGAAGCAATCATGACACATGCTATTTAGAATGTGTAAGCTGTGACAATGCAGTTTTTCTGTGTAACTGCGGATTCTTTAGACCTGAGCATAGAATTGTAACTCACACACTGTGACCAATTTCTGGTGAAAGCACAATCGAAGAATAAGGAATTATAAGCATTTGTAGCCAATTTAACAACAAGACATTGAAAGTGGATGTCCTCACGTAGGAGATGAAGACTGCAGCATGTTGGTGAATCAAAACCCAAACTGCATCCCAAAAGAATCAAGAAATGGAATAATTGTTATTGTTAAACTTAAACTTTTAGCATTGTGACATAATTTAGCTATTATAGTAATAGCATCAGTGCTATTAGTAGTGATATCAGGCTCAATAAAAACTGTACTGTATTCAGTATCTTTCTTTTACATTTCATTTCAGTGAATCTTCTTTTTTCAAATATCAAATTACGTCGTTGTCGGGCGCAAACCTCCTGTGTCCAAAAATCAGGAACCCCCCCCCCCATAAATCAGTAGTATAGATCACCCTTTATGTCTGTCTGTAGTTTTACAAATATTTAACTAATCGAAAGTGTTTAAATACCCATGTAACTAAACTTAATGTTTAGTTTTTTTTTTTTTTATTTCCTGAAAAATAACAGTTTTGGACATAGAAGGTTTGTGCCTGATATCAGCAATATCTTTGTTCTCATGCCTCACAACACAATCATGAGTCTGTTATTGAGTCTATTAAATCTTTTAGTCCTAATTGTAAGATTTTTTTTAACTGTGGCCCAAATTCAGCCATCTATGAAGCAATATTTAGTGCTCATTGTATCAAATCCTTAATGCCTCTTCTTGGAGGAAATGAACTTTTCTTGCTGCGTACGGATGAAAGTTATCATTGAAAGTAATGAACATGAATCAATTTTTAATGGTACATTAATAAGATATTTTGCCTCATAATTTCCTGAGGGTGAAATACGGCCTCTTTAAAGTTCCCTGAAGCTGTCTGCATGCTCAACTCTCATTACCGGAGCAATTTTTACATATGATACGCACAGAATGTGAGACCCAGGGCAGAATGCTGCGACCAAAGTACAAACACATGTCTGAGGAAACCCATTCACATGAGTACTGACATGAACGCAGACATTTGCAGGAAAAAAACTAATCGCTAAAAGCAAGACAAAGAGGTCAAAGTGTTTTAGCTTTATAGCTAGCGGTTTTCACAAATTCATCGTTTCCTTTGATTTGCATTTTGGTTTGATTGGTCAGGTCTTCATTTCCTCACTTAATTGAATGGTTTTTATAATTATTTACAGAACTGGACACTTTTGATGCTGTTAACAATTTGCACTTATTTGCCTGTTTGAATAAATCTGACCTTAAGTGTGTTGCCATCATCAGAAACCCAGCAGCAGACTAGAGATTAAGCTGTTTTCATCAACAACTCACTGCATTTATAACATTCTGTAATCTTTTAATGATAATGACAAGAATAACTCTGAGGCACATTAACATTCTGCAGTGCTCATCATGTGTAATTTACTGCTCCTCAAAGATGTCCAGCATGCTTCAATGTGTGTCAAACAAGAAACGAGTCTGTTTCCTATTATTCACAAGTTGTTGATAAAATACACAGTAAGAGGAAGATTAACAGGCTGTCTTATCCACTTTGGTCTTGCATGGTTGGACTCCCTTATTATTTCTAGAGTATATTCAGGCTTGTCGAGGTATATTTGCCTGCATATCCACTGACTCCACAGCTGCCTCTGTGTGTGGTGCGAGAGCAAAAGAAAAAAGTGAGAATTTGACAGCTAAAACTATTTTTACTTAGAAGCTTGAATCAGACAAATAAAGTTCGAAAAGATAAAAGTTTTGATTGGAACTGTATTAAATTGATTTCATTTTGCAGGATGTGTAGGTTCTGAACTTCTCTTGTAACATAGAAAGTAGCTACAACAGGTGCAAATATTTTGTGTTAACTTTGTATGACAGGTACCAAGCCAATGTAATTTCAGCCAAACACCAGGAAGGCACCAGCATTGGTGAAAAAACTAAGTTAAAGTTTGGTATTATTCAGTAACAAAGTCAACTACAAGATGAGTCAGATATAAACCTTAAACATATACGAAAAACCATTTGATTTATTTACAACCCTGTATAATTATCAGGCACATGCTTGTCTAGAATCAGATGGAATCTCAAAGTTCATGCAGTGAATACAGTTGGAAGAATCGTCCATTCATTTGGAAAAATCTGACACAGACATGTTGATGTGGTTCCCAAACATATCAAGCTACGACCCCATACGTTGGTGCTCGTTGGTGTATTTATTTTACAAAAAAAAAATTATCTCGGGACCCCGTGGGGGTAAGGATCTCCAGTTTGGGAAAGGCAGGTTTAATGGATTGTATTTCTGTGGTAATATGAATTGTTGAATTGAAATATTTTTCTGCTGACAACATGTACGGGAAATTTCTATCAATCAGAACGGGGGCCTCACAGTTGATCCAGGATGGAGTTCTGGCCTGGGGCCTTTTCCTGCATGTCATCCCACTCTCTGCCCACCTTTCTGTCCTCTAAATACTGGCAATAAGGGCTTCTGGAGCCAACAAAAGCCTTTCTTTATGCATGCATATACATATAACATGCATATATATATCAACAGTCAAACAATCTGCGTACATGCACTTTATTAAAGATTCACATTCATAGAATATTGAGTAGACAGTTTCACCCTCGTGATCATAATCAAAATTTCTCATAATGTTACAAATTCAATGACAGAAAACTTAATGAAAGAAAGCTAAAAGTTTACTTTCCCTCTGCATCCCTAGAGGATGTTGTCCTGATGATCTGCACCGTGAGGGCAGCTTAGTGATGCAGGTGAGTTGTGTTTGGATCAGTATGAAGCAGCATTGAAAGCTGCATAGTGTACCATAATGTTTCCTACACTGGTCCAGTCCAGTAACACCATATTCTGATCTTTTGAGCATTGAAGGGATGCAGACACTCACACATTTACCTGTTCTGAAAAAGCATCCATCCATTTTCTTTCTTCCATATGATATTGGGTTGTATAAGCAGCAGAATCTGGGGAGAAACTCAGACACCTCTCCATAAGAATCTAATATAATCCCTCCCTGAGACTCTTTTGAGGTCTTATACCAGTTGGGCATGTTTGAAAAACCTCCAAAGGGATACAACCAGGAGTCATCTCTCGATACCATCTCAGTTGAATCCTTTCTATGTGGAATAGCAGCAGCTATACTCCCAATACCTCCTGGATTCTCAAGCTCATTTCAGCTACTTCTGTTATCAACCTTATTCTTTCTGTCACCAAATAGCATGACCATAATCGAGGGTTGAAATGAAGCTGGATCAGTAAATTGTAAGCTTTGCCTTTAGCTGTAGTCATCTTCCACACGAATTTGCCATCACTCATGAACAAGACTGTTAACGAGACTGTACTTAAACTTCTCCTTCTGAGTCAGGGATGACTCCCTGAACCAAATGAAGCAGTTCCCCCTTTTTGAGTCAGAGATTTGTTTCTTGCCAGCCAACAATTTCACCCTAAGATCAAACAGGCAACTTGCAGCTGTAGTCTCTGATCTACCCCCTAAACACCTTCATGGATGAACTGTAATGATAAACTGGTTCAACTATATCAACATTTTACCTGATTATGAAGTTTGATAGAAGGTCAGGTGACCCTAAGAGCTTTTACAAGTCATCCTACACCAATTTTTGTTAGCAATCCATCAAAGTAGTTGGAGAATTTTACTTACAACTCTCAAATATCAATGTCATGTTGGTGTTACAGGAAAAGTGTCAAAATGATTCATCCTCCTGACTTTATAAAACATTCTCAGTCCTTCAGCTGCTGAGATAATAAAATGGAGGTGGGACTGGAAGAAATGTCTGCAGGTCATCAGCATCATCAGACATTATCCTCTGGGAAATGTTTTGCAAATGGAATCTGTATGCTCAACTCAAAAAGGCTTATAAAAGTCGGCATATGATGTCCCAAGAATGAAAAATAATAACTTAAACTGTCAGTGCTCATAAATAAGTTTTATGACAACTCTTGGTCCTCTGCATGTCTGGATAGCCCATATTAAAGTTGTCATAAAACATATTAATGAGGTCATATCGTTGACAATTTTTGAATCCTGTCCAATAATTTCACTCTGGATAAACTGAACTATGAGTTCAATTTCATGGTAGACATTGAAGAAAGAAAAAAAGGTGCTGTTTCTATAATGTTTTTTGAGTGGAACGTCTGAATTGTAATAACAAGCAGATATCAAGCACCCGAGAAACTTGTCACCTATAGGTTTTCTTATTAATTCACTCACAAATACTGCCTATTCATAATTGATGGAGCTATAAAGGGCAGCAGGATGGCTTCCCTCCACATCGTATGCAAACCGAATACCCCAGGGAGTTTGAAAACATGACAACTGCAGAGCAGTGAATCCCTCAAGATAATCACAAGAGGGAGGAATCTGACCTTTAGCTGCAAATCATTTGGTTTTGCAGCATCATCTTTGCAAACTGGTCATTAGAGATTCATCAAGTGGCTGCCTTGATTACTGTCACACATGCTCATAAGTGCTGGCAAATGAATGTAAATCATCTTGGATTTGTCAGAATCTGCTCAGCTGAAACACATGTAGCAGTTTATTTAGCTGTAAGCGTTGTCAGCTCATCGGAAAATAATCTTTTGCAGTGAAAGCTTGTTCAACGAGTTTAACTACATCACATTGAGATGTATGTTGCATTTATAACATCATGCAATTGTCAGTTTTACCTCCGGGGTGTAGAGTAAAACATGCAAATTTTTTAAGGCCCTGGCAAGCTGCACTATGTATTTTTAATTAGCATCTCACTCCTTTTATACAGTTTGCTTGAAGGTTATGTGTGTTTGTGTGTTGGGTAGATGTTGTTTTGATTTATTGCTGCTCATCTGTGTGCAAGTGCCCATCAGGGAGACTCCTAGGCACACTGTCAGGGAAAGACCCCTAACTAACTGACTTAATCAAAGATTCAAAGGCTACACTCATTAGGAGTATGACTCTCTTGGCACGTCACTTTTCCTTATATTCATGCCTTCCCCGTGGGCGACACAGAGGCCGACCCATCGTACCTTTGGAGATGCAATCCAGCAGCAAAAGACTCTGCTTGCATAGAAACCATATCCATTAAAATCAGGTTTGCATTTCTACATATTGGATTCTTATGTCATAATGTTTGTAGATAACTCACAACTTCCTACTGGCCTTAGTGTATGAATACTATCGTTATAGTAGCACTGGGTCATGGAACAAATAATTCTCTTTTGGCACTGTTTAACTTGATCTTAATTAGGTGCAAAGAGATTTCACTTCTCTGAATTTTATAATTTGTATTTTATAGTGTGTGGTCTATCGAAGCACAACAAAATGCAAGCTTTATTAATATAGCAAAAAATTGCATAAGAGCCAATCCATAGGGTCGGCTTCAACTACAATTTTTATGAAAATAGAAAGCCAAGAAAGAACACTAGATAATGTGAATGTTATAAAACAACGTACATGAATGTATACGTAAAGATGGATAATGAATGTATACATTGCTAAATAATCATGCAGATCAAAGAAAAATAAAGTGGAAGTTAAAACAAAGGACTTTATGGAACTACTATTAACAAAGGTAATCATGATATTTGGCTTTAGGAATGTTCTTTCATCCAAAGATTATCAGCAAAAATGTATAGTTTCAAAGCAGTATGAGATACAATTTCCAGTTTGTTTGGGATTTTTTTTGTATCTATGGAAATTCAGATATTTGCACATTTATCAGTTATGAAATCATTTCAAAATTTATATTCAGATTCAGTTACAATACAACCCTAATCAGCAAAGGAGAAACAAATCATAATCAGACTGTTTATTAAGTCACTGGGAGATGGCCAGACATCTCTAAAACAAATCTTGGGCCATTTGCACAAGAACGTGAGTATTTTGATAACTGCAGATGTATCTACTGATGAGTACTGAAATCCTTTAGAAAACAACCTCCAGAGCTAAGATGTCCATTTACTGAGTGAAACGTTTATGTGTGGACTTAAAACTGGGAATTGCGGGGGTTGTGAAGACAGGTTGTGTGCTACTCTCTCCAAATTTAACTTCAAAATATGTACAAACTACCTCTTTGTTTAAATGACAATGGTGGACCTAGCCAATATAGCACTAATGCTGAGTTTGCTAACAGGACTTTTTAATAGTTTGAACCTAAAATGTACAGTCACTCGCCAATTACAACGAGGAATAGCAGCGTCAGAATGTAACATGGAGTACACTACATAAAACACCACCCACACGACACAGGACTGAAGCCAGTAAGTTGTTGATGTGTGTGTGTGTACATAATAAGAAATACTGTATGAGCATTTGGTTAAATGGGTGATTGAGAAAAACACATGTAAAGCACTTTATAAAAACTAAAGAAGGTTAAAGAGGTGTTATATAGATGTGAACCACTGCAAATGGCAAAAGGAAACCAGGATCAAGAGTAAGCTCCAAACTAAACACTTTACCAACTATGATGGGGTTTTGAGGTAACTAAAGTCCTGTTTTCACACTGGTCATACCAACTTCTGGCCATTGAATTTAAAGGGATAAGTGTTTTATTATGAAGAGCCAAATGACTGCCATGTGGGTATTTATCGGCTCAGCTCAGCATTGATAACATGCTAATTTTCACCAAGGGTTCTGCGGTGGGTGTTACAAGAGTGGGCACAGCTTTTTTTCTCTCTCCAGAAACACACATTTACCAAATGTAGCATCTCTCATGGAGCCTCAGAAACTGACATCAGCAACTTAGAGACGAAAAGAGACCAAACTAATTTTTATCCATCAGCAAGAGAGATGACATTAACATTCTAAGTCCCTCAGAGAGTTGTGATTATCAGAAGCTGTGGTCCAACTCAGCCTACAGGATGCAGTGCCATACCATATGTTGTTGTAGCCATAGGGTTCTGCTCTGGGAGGTGGTGGCATACTGGAGAGGTACGTTGTAACTCTCAGAGCACTAAGGGTAAATATGCTATACTGGCAATGGCAAAGCGACCTGGCTCTGGATAAGCAGAAAAAAATGGATGGATGGAAATGGCAACGAATTTAAATTGCTTTTTTATCCATACATTTAGGAAAAAAACCCATAGAAAACTGTTTAGGTTGAAAGAAAATGTGTACGGTTTGCAGCTGTTGTCTAGTTAAACACTGCACAGAGATTATAATCACTGCTTCTCTGTCAACATTGACTACGGGCAATGCTGATGACACTATTATATGCTCTGGGCTAGAGGCTGCCAGTTTATTGATCTGCAGGCCGGGTGGTCAGTACTGCTGGAATCCTCTAATGACAGTTATGGGACTGTAGCAATATAGGGCCAATCCACTGTGTGTGTTTGTCTGTGGAGTGCAGAGAGAAACCCAGTCAACTCCAGGTTCCTGATTCTATATTTTATGTTTTTCCCTACAAGCTACTGTGTCACATCCTGTGCAACACGTCATGCTCATCTCATCTGGCTGTCTGTTAGATGGTGGGTGTCACTGCCGGATATTTAATTTGCATGTAAAAGCTGATGAGTGACGGCCTGAGGAAATGACTAACATGGGGCTGTTCCCACACAAGAAAAAAAGAGCATTACACCTTCTCTTATTTAACTCCCTCTGGTATGGAAGATAGTATTTATGTGAAGATATGTATTTATAGAGACATTTCATAGAACATTTCAAATGAAAGGGATGAAAATATGATCATTTGCATATTAAATAAATAGTTTAATTTAGCCAAGACAGTTACATCATTTATTGTGGCTAATGCTGTTACTCAACAGTGTGATGCATGACATATACATCGTGAAAATAAATGTGGAAATCTGTTTTCACTTTGTCCAGGACTTTATTTGGTATCAAATATGACAAGTTCCTTCCTATTAAGTAATGAGAATCATTTAAAATGAAGAGCATCTCTACATAGTGATGAATCCAGTTTCCTGGGGTAAGACATGGCTGTCAGTCTCCACCTCTTGACACACTTCATGAGGTAAATGGAAATTTCACTTTTAAATCCCATAGATAAAATGATGGAGAGATGTGTGTGTGAGAGAAAGAGAGAGAGAGAGAGAGAGAGAGAGAGATAGTGTGCAAGATTCAGAAAGAGAACCCAACTATTAAACAATTTAAAACTTGGCTATACTTTCACATAAGAGTCAAAGGCACCATCAAGAGAAAAAAAAATCTAGGCTGTCTTGAACGTGAAAGGCCATTTCATGCCCTGGCGACAGATATATATTCCACCATTGTCTCTGTTCGCAAATGTGTTCTGGAGACTCAGAAAGTTCTCATAGGATTTATGACTCTGTTGTCACCTAAAATGAAAGAAAGTGTGGATGAAAACGAAGGCCTGTACAGCTCCACCTCCACCCTCTTACCGCAGATTACAGGTTCAGTTGGTTTAGTGTTAAGCAAACATTTTTTAACTGAGTCTACTAAAGCTAATGTCATGCCTGTGTAGCATCTGTCTGAGGGGGGCAGGAAGATACAAATCACATGTTTTTTTTTTCTCTTTTACTTTGTATTTCCTTTAACTGCTATCTTTCCATCAACACTCATTTTGTTTATGAAAACTATTGGCAAAAAAACAAAAAAAAGGTTTAAGAGAAAATTGAGCATGAGCCTTAAAGTCAGCAAAGTGGTGCTGCTTTAAAACAAATTGGAACTTAAGCTGAGGCTTTACTCCTTCGCAGACATGCCCACATATTACTGATATGTAGTTCTTATGATCAGTTTGTGACAAAGGGAGATAAGACTTTTCCATTAGAGCTCCAACCTTATGAAACTCTTTGCCCACTGAACTCAGACACATAACATCTTTATCACACTTTTCTGCTGTTTTTGTGAACATCCTGGCTTGTTTTGTCCCTTCTTGTGTTGCACTTTGTTGAGAGGGAATCTATTCAGATAATACATCTCCATCTTTATATATTTCTTCTTTTCACAAAGTCCGAAGCAATTTCCTTCCATGGATTATTTTGTTCAAGTGCTTTTGAAAATAGTTGTACATACACAGTAAGCCACATACCTTATCACACAAACTTTCCTTACAGCATTACATTGCAGCGAGAAGATGATTCTGCGATTCCCAAAGTCATGATACTCTGGAACTGATTTAAGGCTCAAGTAGCTGCTAGACAGAAACATGAAATATGACAGGTAATGAAAAAAAAAAAAAAAAAAAGATTCAATCAGCATATGCAGACCTGCATTTAGAGATGAGTTTTATTGTAACCTGCGGATTACAAATTCAGCAAGAAACAAAGACCCAGAGCATCAAATGATAGTTGCATTTCAATAAGATTAATTTCTTTACAAGTAAAAAGCTATCTGCTGTAATCTCAAAGAAAGACCCCGTATTCTTCTGCAGTGCATGGTGCACAGATACTCATGGTGGAAGATTCAAGGACCACATATTCACAAAAGAAATCAAACATTCTCATTACACCTGTCGCTCTTTATATATTATAAATGATGAATAACGTCATAAACATTTCTTAAATTTTGCAAGATTTTTGTCACACTTGTAATGTAGCTGGTGAAAAAAGACATGAAAAATACCTTTAGACATATTTGGAGAAGTAAATGTTTGATCTGCTTAAAGAAAAACAGCTACTTCAAACATCTTTCAGCTGTAATAATTATTTTGTGGAAAAACTTTGTTCCTTAAATACAAATTTCCTTCAGTTTTTTCCCAAAATTTGAAGCTGTGTTGTACTTTCTGAACCAGTCCTCTGGATTTGTTAATACGCTCATCCTGTTTAAAGCTCCATTTGCTGTTCAGCTCGGATAGATAGCCTCTTTGAGTGCTCTTTGATATAATGCAGATTTCATAGTTGAATCAATGTCTAAAGGTGCCCAGTCCTCGAGGGTACACGTACCCCTAGGGGGTACGTGAGAAATTTAGAAAACTATTCTGAAAATGGTGTCAATTTAAAATCAAATAAAATTTTATTTATAAACAATGTTCATGCAGATGCAACACAAAGTGATTTACATAATAAAAACAAATGTATATTAAATTAAAAAAAAACATTTAAAAGTCTTCAGACACCAGTATATAACAGAAACACAGAAGTTTGATCAATATAAATGCATAATAGCAATGTAATACCACTACATATAAGTGTAAGTTTATGAACTAAAACTTATATTTAGTAGTTCAGTTTAATTCATTGTAAAATAAAAAAAGCAAAATAAAAAAAACTGGCACATCCCAAATAACATCACCTGTCAATCAACTGTCACCTCAAAAACTTCGAAACAATTTATTTATTGTTTGAAGTGTAGAAGCAATGTTACTGAAAACATATCTAAAGCCAAGGAAGGTGAAAAGTAGAGCTGGTAAAATTATGTTGGCATTTAGGTAAATACTGTATTTTTTTATTGGGATTTACGTCAACAAACTACAACCTAACCAAGACAAAATGCTTTTTATGTGGGTAGAAACTCACTAACAGCGGCATGTAGCCAGAACATCGTCCTACCTGCTCAGAGATGCCATACATGCCAGATTACAAAATACATAAAGTCCACCACAGGCTGAAACAGTGCCAGAGTGTTATGAGAGCCAGTAGTAGTGAAAGAAAAATTGGTCGCACAGAAAACTACAGGAGAGGATGTGAGAGAAGGTTTCATCACATATACAAAGACTTCTCCGCCACTGATCTGTGTCCAAATTGATGTTGTAGCATATTTGACGGATATATAGATTTATGGTGGTTGTGATTCTACATATGTGCAGGATAGTCCACATCAGTTTATTTATTTATTTATTAGGGACAATGCAAAGAAACATAGAGGACATAAAGTACAACTGATGTTTTGCATAAAGAGTGTAGCATGAAGCTAATTTGCACATCTCGTTCCTGGTTGGGCTTTGAAAGTTTTAAAATCTGTTAATTCTTTTACACTGTTTGGTATGGTTTTCCAGATGTGACAGCCTTTTCATGGAAAATGATGACTATTTCTACGGTGGGACATTTTAGTTATTATCGATCAAGTAACTGGTGACTCTGCTGCCGTCTTGTCTTTGGATAAATCCACAAAGTGACTTTGGTGCTGATTTATAGGCGCGTTTGAAAATTAATTTCCGAAAGCATAGAATGAAACAGCTTTTGAAATTTTTATATTTTTTAGTATATGTCAGTGATGGGAACAAATAGACTTTCTATCTATAATTTTGAGGGGCTTGGTTGTATAATGAGACTACATGTTTTATTTAGGAGGAAACTGCTTGAGCCCAAACTGTCATACAGTATAAATTATGGGAAAAGATCATACCATGCATATATAGAAGGGCTGCCTGGTTTGGTTTGTTATTTCTGATTCATTTAAAGCAGTTTAGATTTAGGTTTAGTTTTGTAAATCTTCCTTACATAGTGATGAAATGTGAGTGTTCTGTCCCTGAAGTGATTTCTTCGTTATGAATATTGACTTAAAAATATTGCAGGTTAATATTTCTAAATTGAGAAACACATAGACCCATATCAGAGCTTCCTGTTAAGAGTTGAAAGATTGATCAGAGGATGCTAAACAAAGACAGATGATTCATCTAAAATCCACTCCCTTTAGTTTGAAAACTACTTGGCAAATGAAATATCAGCTGCATTTATATTGTTGTTGATTGGTTTGCCTGGTACAAAAAGGCACAATGTTGGCCTGAAAACCAACGTGCCTGTTCTAAAATCTGCCTGTTTTATCTTGCTACTCCACTTTGAGCCCAGTGTGTTACTGCCTGTAAAACGTGCCCTTAAGAATCCAAGAAGCTTCAAAACTAATGAATTGGGTTAATTTTGTTTGACAATTTTGTGTCTACTGAGGTCAAAGGAATAATTACCAGCCTCCTGCAGTGCTTTAGCAATAAATTGATTGTGGCTGTTGGGATTAACTGGCACAGAAATTCTTTCCCAGTCTAATGTCCCAGTCAGCTCCCATTTCTAGGCGTTAAATTACAGTAAATTAATGTGAATTTAAATCATTTTTATCCATGAATCCTAATTATGTTCATACTGGAAAAATAACATTTGAATTTATAAATTTGCCATTTTAACTCCAGCAAATGTCAAATAAGCAGCCAGCTAACAGATCTTTTGCAAATAATGTGATAATTAGGACAGAGTGAGGACAAATCGAGTCTTCAGAGACCACCCAGGGGTTTCCTCTTCTCTTAAGCTCATAATTTTTCAATTAGACTCATGGCTGGTAAAAAGACTGGTCCTTGCGAACATGGTCCTCAGTGAAAAGATCTCTGTATCTTTGAAGGGCTGCAATTCTGAACCATCTATTCTCAAAATGAGGAAGTTGGATACAGAACTTTATACTCAGTGTACATTTTATCATATTTCCTGAAGTCATGAGCCACATTTTATTCTCAACACCAAATAGAAAGGGGGAGAAATTCAAAAGACTCACTAACATGGGGTGCAAACGCAGAACAAGTCCCACTGCTGAAGCTGAAACACCTCAGTGGTGGAAAATTCCTCATTATGCCAAACACATCCAACGAGAAACATAACATTTCCAAAAAGGGACACTTGTCCTTGTCTCCACATCATCTCTGGAACATGTACAACTTGCTGTCATAAAGAGTCACTAAGATGGTGCCCTGGCACTTTGAATGGTCTTGATCCAGTAGCCTTTAATCTAACACACAGCTTTGATAACTAGTAGCTGCAATAAGAAAGCAGACAATGAATTAAGATGACAAACCGTTGTTAGTCTTTAATAAATGAGGTCCACCACAATGTGAAAACCACCACTATATCCCAGATGAAAATAGAAAATTAAATCACAAAAAAACAGAAAACCCACATTGACAGACTACTTTGACATCTCTATCTGTTCCAGTGATTGAGGAGGAGAAAACAAAAATACCAGGAACTGAGCAGCAGGCTTTGCTCTTCTATAGCAGGTTTCTTGACAGACTTAGGCTGTGTCCGAATGTCCACCCTAACCCTTAACCCCTCATTCCCTACATAGGGCTGCACTACATAGCAGATTATATACTGCAATCATTCTGTTGGCGATTCAGACAGGAAGCTGACTACTTTCTCCCCGCTGCAGATCACGTGACTACCAGCTGTCACCACGGCAACCCCAATGCCTGTGAATATGTCATTCCAAATCCAATCCAAACTCTTATCTGAAAATATATCATATCCTTCTAATGTATTTTATTCTTTCTTTGTTGCAGATCTATTCAATATAAGCTGAATGGTCTATAGTTTATCTGAACCTGCTCTGATGTTCGTGCCCCTCGTCACTTGAGGTGGCATATTGAATCGGAGAAATAGTGCCAGTTTTAAATTTTAGCATCTTCTTACAGACACGAATTGAACTTAATAAAAATAAGAAAACGACGGCAGATAAGAAGACGGATGGGGAGAATGCTGCTTGTTATGTTAGCAAGACAGCGCATTAGCTCCTGCCCGCAATGTATCGTGGTCTATATTGACCCGTCTAATGAGGATTGATGCTCGCTACGTTTCAAAATGCTTTGTGGGTAATTTTGAATACTACTTTTTTTCTCTGGATATTCGGACACCCCTATAATGTGGCGTATATAGAGCACTATGTAGGGCTTAGGGTCCACATTCGGACACAGCCTTAGTAATAGTGAAGCTTTCATCTTTGGCCATGCCAAAAGGTCACTTTCCATGTTGAAATACCAAGATTGAAAAATGGTGAGGACTTATCTATTAAAGAATTTTTTCCAATGGTTTGTTTCCTAATCAATAAAATTTACAGTGAATTATACATTAACAGTATTTCCATTTTATGATGTTATCATGTGGTGGCTGTTAAAATCTGATGTGAATTCAGTTTTTTTCCCCAATGGTCCTGAACAATCTGTAATACTGCACAAGAAGTAATCAATATTTTGTGCAATGAGGCACTGAAATAATGTAAGTATTATGTCATTTTGAGAAATAAGGAACAGAGAAATTGGTCTAAATGCACATCAGACTAGTTTCGTATTCTTTTCTCAATATCTGGGGTTAAAGTCCTCTTGGATTTAAGTGGTAAAACAGCACCATCATCAACCCTTATGGGACTATCCACATGTTTATATGTGTTACTCCTGCTCCCCAGGATAAGATATGAAAGCTTTTTGTCAACAAGATCTCAGTGTGCTTGATGTCAGGCTGAGCGAGCTGATATCAGGCAGCACCCCCTCAAACAGTTTTCTGAACCGTATCAGGTTTGGTTATCAGCTGAAGTGAGACGGGACAAGTCAACACTGAGTGTCTGTCTTAGTGTCAGTCCTCTCTGCAGGCGCGTTGGTACAGACACTGTTCTGCTCTGGATCCAGTGTCACTTCAGCAGACAGGCCGCCTGCGCTGGCAGCCAACGGTGACTGCTCCGGTTACTGACGCTCTCGCTGAATCATATCAACTTCATTTGATCGCGTTTATGAAACTGTCTGCTTCCATCTCCTCTCAGGAGATCCTGTATCCAAACTGACACATGTACAAAACAAAATATTTCTTTATCTAAAAGATGTTGATGCTAGAAAGCAAAATGTGAAATATTAGCAATGTGAAAATATCTGCCTTTTCTAGTCATTTAGCTTTTTTCCCCATAAGTTATATAATAAAAGAGGAAGTTAAAAAGACAAAGAGGTAGGAAACAAATGACTTTAAAGTCTGTTGTGCATTTAGACCAGTTTCTCTGTTCCTTATTTCTCAAAATGATATAATCCTTACATTATTTCAGTGCCTCATTGCACAAAATATTGATTACTTCTTGTGCAGTATTACAGATTGTTCAGGACCATTGGGGGAAAAAACTGAATTCATATCAGATTTTAACAGCCACCACATGATAACATCATAAAATGGAAATACTGTAAATGTGATGGTCCAGTTCTTTTTTTTTTTTTTTACAGAAATAAGGTAAAATATTTAGTTGAAAGATAAAATACTTCAATTTACTCTAAAATATGAATGATAATATTTTGACTTCTTGATAACTTTAATCTTAATCTCTCAGGCTCAGTTAATCTCAGGTCTTCAGGTGTGGACTGAATAAAAACTAAATTTCAGGAGATATATTTGGATTATTTTTGATTCTGAAAGATTCCTCCTCACTGTTATATCTACTGGTAGTTATAAATTAAATAAATTGTTCTTTAACTTTAGTTCCTGTTTATTGCATATCAAAACACATTTGAAACTGACATTATATGTATGACTTCACATGTTTGGACTTTAAACAGAATAAGATCAAATTCAACACCAAAATAAACTGCAAGATTCAACAAAATACGCAAAAAACAAGCAAACAAAAAAACATAAAAACAAACAAACATTTGAACACAAATACCATAGAGACGGCCAAGCCTACCCATCCACCCTCCACACAAGCTCTAGTCATACCTCTCTTAAACAAAAAGGTTGGTCACACATGACTTCTACTCATTCAAATATATCAAAATCAAAGTCCAAATATGCTCAAAATTTTCATTTCTATCTGAGAGTTTCTGTCATCACTGTCCCCCACGTCTTAGTGGATGGAGCTTCTTTCTGCTTCCATGTCAGAAGAGTACTTTTTTCATCTTGCACAGATAATTCCACACCACGTGATTGACCACATGAGCTGCCATTGATTATTTTCTGAGCAATTTCTGAACACCCGAGAACAATTAACTTCAGGTCTTATTAGTATTTTGGAACATCTGAATCTACTTTTTTCTATTTATTTTTTTTTCAACTCCAAACCAGAATCATTTGCAGGCAAACGGAAAGCTGAAAATTGATCAGACGGAAGAAAGCATTGCTTGGAATTGGTCTCAAACTTGACACTCCAACATAGATATTAACATCCTTCTTACAAACATTGGTAGCCAAGGGTAACATCTTCATGCGTTACGCTAAACTTTATCGTGATAAATGTTGAGAAAAGTCAGGATTCAAGTTAATAATATAGTGAAATGTAGCAAGACATTGAATTTTAACATTATGGGAGATATAAACGACATCTCTGTAGGGAAATTAGAGAGAAAAAAACTTGGTGAGCATTGACTGTGAAAAATGTCAAGCTCTAGACCAGCTACCACATATTCTGTTGTGAGACAGTTTGCTAGATGTTTGATCATATCCTTAAAAAGAAAAAGGAAAAAAAAACTCCCTTATATTCATATTAATTGGTCAGAAAGAGCCATATTTTCCAACTCAAAAATCACATAAACTCACGTATCATTTGAGTCACGTTGTCACTTGTGATGGAACAATGTTGATCCATGTCAAGACAAAGACTGAGATGCTCCTGACATATTTTGACAATGCCATGTTATTTTCCTATGGTAATATTCTGTATTACCCTGCCAAGCAGCAGTCTAACCAGCAAACATGTCAGCCTAACCAGACATACGGGTGGCTTTTCTGTACCCTGTGACACTTGAAGGAGAAACATACTGTCAGCAGGATAAATGCCACAGACTTGGGCCTGTTCTGTCTGTCAATCCCCATCTTATTTCCCCTCCACTTAGAATTCATTCTGCTAATTTTTTGCTTCATTACTGCCCTGAATCACAGATGAGGCAGATGTTTTGACCTTGTCTTAATGGCCCTAATTTAAGATGATGTTTTATGGTTTGTAGGCTTTTTATATCAGAGATTTAAGCTGGCACCATTGACTAGTGTCATTTTCCATAACATCTTTCTGCATCCTAATTCAGCTAAATCTGGCCATAATGAAATGATACGGCTTGTTTTCCTGTGGGGCTTCAACTTAACATGTAGAGGCACTAAAAAGACTTTCACCGATCAGCATTTTATTACAGGACTGGGAATAAAAGATGTATCACCAGCAGAAAAAGACTTATAGTTTATGGAAAAATGTGTCTGCTGGGAAATAAATATACAAGTATCCATGTGAACATGATATTTAAATGCAATTTTATGGCAACAACCACACATCTACTGTCTTTATCCCTGTTTGAGAAACATTCATTCAGCTCGCTAAAAAAACTGATACTGATACAATAAATCTGGGTTGTTTAAAAGTTTAATCATAAACCTTAGGGGGCGAATTTGTTCCACTTTTAATGACAAGTGCAATTTATACATGTTTTTTTTTTAAGTGTTTTTCATGCACACACAGCAGAAATCCTAGTTACAAGTGCAGTCATTTCCTTCAAGCTTTACTTGATGCACTGCCATCAGAAATGTCAGCTGCTACACCTGACAAATTACTTTCCATGCAGAGAAAAAAAAAAGTGGAAAGAAATATTTGAAAATAGTTATCTTCTAGTAATACTTGCCCATCAATCTTCCCACTGGTACAAGCTACAGAGACAGTTGGATTTAGGAGACATCCTTTTCAATAATGCAGCAGAAATTCAGCTGAACTGGGTATGGAACACAAGGAAATTCTGTTGCGCTTGCAGAAAAACCAAACCAACCATTATTGCCACTGCAGGATCACTGCAAACACAAATGCCAGAATAATTTAGAAATCTATTAAGAAAACGTTTTTACAAACAATTGACTGAAAGCCATTAAGATTGGATGGATATTATTTTACTCATAGAGTGGAAATGATTAATCCAAGCATATTTGAGCGGATTGATTGCTGGCAGAAAGCTGACACAATCATTAAATGACAGCAGGAGCTCACGATGGATCAGCAGCAGGGAAACACTGTTGGGGGGATTTTGGACGGTATGAAGTGTGCTGATGTGTGAAGATAAAGTCATTCTTTCCACTGTAAGGGAAACTACAGCAGAG
Organism: Leptatherina wallacei; assembly: GCA_028567055.1. NCBI lineage: Eukaryota > Metazoa > Chordata > Actinopteri > Atheriniformes > Atherinidae > Leptatherina > Leptatherina wallacei. The sequence continues at coordinate 26,716,066 of JAOXYM010000012.1, read as the reverse complement.
GTTACTTTCCTTCAGAGATGCTAAAGTTACAGCATGATTGCTTATGTAACCGAAAGCATTATTTCTATAATTACATCCAACTATAATATATTAGTATGGAAGAGCTCCACAGCTCGATCTGCTTTTGGGATTTATGAAACTATATGTATTTATTTTCTTTATGCCGGTAAATTATTCATATTGGACAGAATTACACTAGTTGATCAAGTTCTGTATTGAAAATGTTATTCTAGTGAAAGGACAATATATTTAAGCTATTACAATTAAACACTCAGGGAAGACTTAAAATTACTATATAAGTGGATTCCTATTACTTTTCTGTACTATAAAGCAGGATTGTACGGCTGTGGATGACTGAGGGGAATTAAAATGATTTAATTTACTTCCAAATGGATGATAACATCAGTCTGAGGGGTGTTCTCTATATCTAATTTATTTTAGATTGCTTTTAAATGACACACCAGAATTATTAGCAGTCGAGTGAAGTGAAACATAACAAAGTGGTGTATTTTACAAGTAAATAAACCTAACCAAGGAGTTTAAGTACCGAAACTTAAATGGGAAATTGCAAAGCTTGAATCTAGTTTGAAAAATGATGCTCATACCTATAAATAGATTAAATAAATGAATAATTTCCCAACTGTGTCTCATATTTGTGGGTCCTACGACTCCTGATGAAAACAACTTATGTAAATGAAAAAAAAAACTATTTTTCTTCCCATCTGAATTTAGGTAGGGGTAGTTTATTGTTAGTGATTCCTTGTTTCACCCAAGGCTATTGTAACTCAACAGTCAGCAGTAGCTGACTAACTTTACTTTGCTTCATTTGCGTCTGCTCTCCTCAGCGGAAAAGTTTAATATCAACATCTTCTTGTGAGACGGCTTAAAGACGCTGATCAAAGTCTGGAAAGTTAATGAGTTATTTCTCCGGCAGCGTTCATAAAAAAATTTAAACTGTTTTACTCTATGAATAAACAAATACCTTTTAGTTTGCGATCTTTTAAGTTAATTCTCAGGGCAGCATAAGTTTTGTAATTCTTCCTAAGTTTTACTGATAGTTTTTATTTTTTCCTTTGGGTTGAAATCTCAGCTAAATCATCCACAAGCTTAGGGATCATTTACATTTTAGCTCCTCAGTGCCTCAAGTCAATCTGAAAACATTTTAACTCAAAACACCTCATATCATTAAAAACAATTTAAAGAATTGTGACTGGTTACTTTAGGAACCTACTGGCTGGTGGTCAAAAAAGTGAATTTGAAACCACGATTGTTAACATAAAAAGGATCTTAATGTGATTTGTAAGGATTAAACAGCGAGGACCTAACTTGATATGGTTGGTCTTAAAGGGTTAACTTCATAAATGACATGTGATCATGTGAGTCTGGTTTGTTTTGAGACATTTGCCAAAAGATGTTTGTGCTATCCTTTTTAGAAATTCTTTTAATGTGTCATACACATTTTGTACTTCATGATACTCATATATGAGTAATTCATCAACTCTCTATATATACAGAGAACTAATATATTATGTTGGTTCCGTATATCTGTGGGCAAAGTCACAAAAATTGTGACTCTTATTCTAATAAAATCATCATGTGAACAAACTATGAAGCCCAAAACTCCAAGCACTAAAATGTCCCAGTGGATTTGTGTGGCATAACACAAACTGAGCCATAAGTTATTAGGATGATTACAGATGTCATCTTTGATTTCAGGCAACTACTGATAATAACCACTTAGTGAGCAAATGTGTTCCCAGTAAGGTCAGTCTAATGAGAACAGCAATGTATGAGGTGGCACCAAGGATGTTTACACCAATTTCCCATGGCATTCATTCTGCTTGTAAGAGCAACCAAATGGGCTGGACTATTATTTAAGATGTGGCAATAGATAAAAACGTCTGCTGACAGTCATCTTCTGTTGAGTGTGGGGATTGCAGATAATGTGACTCGCTTGTCTTTCAAGAGTAATTACATCCATGTGAAATCGACTGCTGTTAAGGCGTAACAAGAAAGCCCTTCACTTCACCTTGCTTCACGCTTAGAGGCTGTCCAATATCACTCAACGATTAGTTTTTCTTCTTTCTTTTTTTTTCTTCCATTAGCCGCTGGGAATGTCCTTGTGCCTTACAGTTGAGGTTGTTGGAAACTTTTGTCCCACTTGCTTGCAAAGAGACCAGTTGTGATTCGTAGAATAACTCTACATTCATCAACTAACTAAAGTGACAAATCATCTCAGAAATATTCCTACCTTTGGTCTTCATGAATGCTTAATGTAATGATCCTCTGACCCAAGGGTAGAGGAGAAATGAGGAGCGGTTTCAAGTTGAAATACCAAATGAGATCATGCTGAATGTATGATGTATGAGACAAGGTTACAGCACTATGACGCAGCCAAGAGAGACACTGACTCACAGCTGTGACTGATGGTAAGATGTTTCTCACAAGAAATACATAAAAAACCCTATAACCTATAAAAAATATTTCCATATGTATAAGCAGATGCATGCATGATGTAAACTTAATGATGCAATGATGCATGCTTGACAAAATAATAGATCTTGTGAAAAATGGTCATTCTTTGACAACATGTAGATCTGATACAAGCCGGATGGTGGGAATAAAAACTCTAAATCCTCCCTCTTAGTCAGAGGGAGACACCTTTACCTGATATGACTTGCTACTTTGAAACCTATTGAGGGTCTTGCAGATAAACAGCAGGGTTCAAATTATTTGCCTGGCTGATTATTTATCCAGCTGTAATGCCAGAGGAATCAATTGTTTGACATCGGCCTGAGCCTGGCACAGCGATTGATCTCAGAAATGAAAAATAAACTCTTCACATGAATAAAATGCCTCCATCCATTCATTAGTACTTAATGAACTTGCCCTGAACTAGCACTTGCACTTTGGTGTGTGATGTTGTCGATGTGGTACATCCGAGAGCTGTTAAACTTGTGATTCTTTCAGTGTTTATCAAATTGCCTGATGAGCTATGTGATTACAGGCCAAAACAAGCCCTTCAGGGCCACTCAGGCTTTAGGGGGCTTCTGCTGTGGGTATGAAAGAAAAAAGGGCCTATCTTGAAATGTTCTGCAACAAAATAGAGGACGATCATTGATCTGTCTAAGTTACAAACCAGAAACAAGTCGGGGGAATGTGCCTACAGGTATAAAAGCAAAAGTTAATAAGAAATTTAACAAGTTATGCAACAAGAATTTCTGTGAAATACCACCTGCATTAGCAGTTAGCCTCTTAAAATGTCTGTGTGGGGCTTATGGCTAACGGAAAACATAATACTTATTTGCTGCCGTGATGGGACCTGAAGAGATCAGCTTAAATATTGCTGCTGATCATCAGTTGAATCATCAGCATTGCCAGTCTAAAAACATTTCTGAAAGACATTTTTGTCAACAAAATTTTCACTCACCATATCTGGACCGACTCCCTCAATGCCTCACTCCTTCTGTCAAGCTGCAGGACAAACGATAATCTATTAAACAATGCTGGGAAATCTGTTGTACAAGATGCATGATTCAGCTGGCTAAGTATAGCCACAGAGACAGTTGTAATATTTATGAGAATGTGTGCTAAATCTCTGCTAAAAAGGCACTTTGAGAAACCGCAGGATCAGGGAAGGAGGTGGGAGAGGAGCTGACAAAGATACTCTACACAAATACACATGTAGGCACAGAACACTTCTCTAATGGGAAGCTTTTAGGCAAAAGGATCTTCAAAATTGCCTTTAAGGACAGCTGATGAAACAAAGGTTTTGAAGTGTAAAATTTATAGTAGATAAACAGCCGCAGACAAGCGTCGGTTCTACTCAACCTTTCTTCAAAAGCTAAATCAAATTCACTGAGAAGAAAGGATTTAGCTGCCAGTCATGTGATATAAAAAACATTTTACATCTATTGTTGGATTTATTCTTAACTATAAGGTGTCCTAATGCAAACACATAGTAAAACCTGACTAATTTCATGTTTGACTGATAGGAGACGGGAACACCTTATGTTCCCTGATGATGAACTTTATAAGCCAAGCATGCACACAGTCATTACCTTTAGTTATAGTGCCCATTCAGAGGGAGTCAACCAGGTTAATCTTCTGTAGCCTGGATTTATAGCTTTCTTCTAAAGGCCTAACACTTCATTAGGCATGTAATAACACGCTGTAATTTATTGTTCTGTAAATGCCTTATATGCATATAAACTAACTAAAGGTAATGACTGTGTGCATGCTTTCCAGTAGCATAGCAGATACATAGATGTCGACACCTATATGGCTAAGGACACTGAGGCCCACAAATGGCATGTGTGTAACTGCCAATAACACAAACATCATGAAGTCTGTCATAGGAGCAAAGCTAAGACTAACCCATTCCAAAAAATGAAGGTCATGAGCAAAATCTGACTTATGGCAAGATTTTCCTGGACGTAGGTTCAGCCTTTTATTTACTTTACTCTTTGTACAATTAAAAAAATGTACAAAGAAATGCTTGGTGCTCATAACAGCTGATATGTTTATGTACCAGTAAATTGTTGCACATTTACTGCACATGTGAATGAATGGGTGTCAGAGGACTTATACTGGAATGATGCCGTGTACTTGGAGGATTTTCTCGCAGCATGCCATGAACTGGGTGTGAGGTGTTGTCAAAGATTGTCCTTATATGGACGGCATCCTTCTCCCTGACATCACCTTTATTGAGTTCAATTGCACCTGTACAATATCATAATTATCATATATCTGAAGGTATCCCTCATCCATACTCAACCCCCAGATAAAAACCAGGATTACGCAATTTTTACGCTTATGAACACCAGGAAAACAGGGCACGACCCCTCTTAGATTTGAGCTGCAAATGTTTTGGAATAGGTAGAAGGTGAGATATAAAGACAAAAAAACAAGACGAGGAATAAAACTGTAAGATTATCTCAAATGCAAAGAGTAAGCAACTGTGTTTAGGGGAATATGATAAATATGTGTATGTAAAGGTATCATTAGCTTTATGTTTTGTTAATAATAATAATGATAATGCCAGGATTTACAACATGTGGAGAGGTAAGATAGCAGCAATTAAATTTCAGCTAAACTGCAGAAAACATGCATGTGCAAGCACTACACAGGTTGTTTTTTATCATGTGGACGCTATTCCAGCAATGACCTTGAAACTGACAGAATAATTTATTCTCCTGGGCTATATCAAAATAACTACACACATAATATTAATACAGTAGGTTCAAATGAGACAAATATGAAAAAGGGAAAAAAGCTAAACAGAAAGTTAGCTCACGTTTGATGAATAGCTGCATGAGACATCTGTGCCCCAGAGCACAGTGGCCTGGCTCCTGATTAGCAACGCTTCATTTGATGGCTTGTCACAATCTGGATC
>JAOXYM010000012.1:26664959-26683940 GCA_028567055.1 Leptatherina wallacei | reverse complement strand
TGGGATAGGCTCCAGCCCACCCGCGACCCTGCATGGATTAAGCGGTACAGAAAATGGATGGATGGATGGATGGATGTCCTCTTAGTGTCTTTTATTTCATTTTTATTTTGGAATTAAGGTTGACCCAGGTGTACGTACTTGTGGGGTTTGGAATGTGTGCAGTTGACCCGGACACCATGCACCATGGACCCTTGCAGACTGGTGAGGATTAAGTGAGGGAACAAATCATGGTACCATCATAATGAAGCAAGACCATTTAAACAGTGCTGTGATCAAAACGTGACACAAGCCGCATGCTATTCATTCTTTTTAATATGCAAGATGAAGAAAAAATTGTGAAAGCATGAACAGACAAATAAAAACTGTCCAGCCATGCTGCAGTAGCTGCTGCAGTGAAAAACACCTCCAGAGATCGCAACTGGTGATCAGAAGCCAGTTGCATCAGACGCATTCAGACTCAGCTGGAGCAGTAAGCTAGCCACAGTAGCAGATAAATGCCAAAGATGACAAGGCACACACTGGGTGGGAGGTTCCGTCACCCCAACACTCATAAACAACAGAGAAAAGAGAGAGGATTGTTACAATTAGTTTCCAGAATGAAATAATGAAGAAAGACTCATGTGATAAACTGATGAATGTGGTGACCAGGAGAAGAAGCAAGTGCTGTGGAAGTCAGAGACCCTGGACCATCATATCTGTCTGGCAGATAGAATTTATGTTTACTGGTGACAACAGGTTGTATTATTGTCATATATTCAGTATGCTGTCTTCTGACTTATTTCCTTAGTTTCTGTTTTATCCTATTGCAGGGTCATGTCATGTCATCCGCGCTGGTTGCCAATGCAAACCCCTTTAAGGCCCTCCTGCAACTAATTCCTGTCTGTACCGGTCATACTATCATCACGTGGCCTCACTGGTTTGCCAAAGTCTTTATCGTCACTGCTGCACTGAGCTGACATGAGTAGCAAGATTAAAAGCCCTCATCAGCCACCGTCATGGTCTTACGACTACCGCCTGCCTCCCTCTCGCTCTGATTATCAAAGTGATGTTGATTATAGACCACGATAAATACAGTCTCCCACATGTAAGAAGGGGCTGAAAAACAAAGCACAGGGGGGGAGGACAGAATGTATACATGAGCAGAGTTAAGAGTGGTTATGCTGACTGAGCAGGACTGCAAATGGTTAACAAATGACTGATGTTTCAATGACACTAAAAAGGCCAATGTTCAAAAAGTGAAATCATTTGATTTGCTTTAAACAAATAGAATAAATTCTGCTCCTCATTTTATTTTTGTCTTGATGTACAAATGCAACATGATACGACTGATCTATAAGGTTTCAGATATTGCCAACCAGCTAGCATCATCATTGTGAATATAATCATGCTGCTGCAAACATCTATCCTAAAACTCCCCTTGTGTGTAATTACAGCCTCAATGTACAGTTGTGTAGCTGTAGACTCTTGGTCTCCATTTTAATGACTTAACCATTAAATCACACTAAATTACACAAAAGTGTGTGAAAATCTTTAAATCCCTTCAAATCATGCTTTGTTTACAAAGGATCTTTAGATCTTTGCTGAATGTGAAAGTTTGAAAAGTGTGATTGCAAAAATTAGACTTCAGTTTGAGGTCGCAGAGATAGCCGCCATCACAGTCGGATATTGCTCACTAGACAAAAATGCGAGATAACTGGAGGAGGTAGATGATGCGCTCCACTTCACATGTGAACAAAGTGCATTGTTCACTTGGAAATCACTTTAAAGCTCGTTGTGCTGGACGACCTAATGAACTGCCCACAGCAGCTGCTCAGGACATTACCTGCTACTGTAGACTATGTAGACCCAGCCCTGGCCAAAGCGTGACTGCAGCAGACGAACTACATATCCGCTCTGTCAGTAGCGTAATGCCTGACGTTTGCCCGCTCAGATAAGGATCTGCTACAGAGCAATCGAGCCTTATCTGTTTCCCTTGGCTTCAGCAAGATCCTGTCTCAGCCAAATGATGGCGAGTAGGTTTGTGTTTTATAGGCAGCTATTGTTTTGTGCAACTCATCTGGAACTGTGAACATGAACTTTGTCTCAGAGTCATTTCCAGTAAGGCCAAGGATTGTAGACGCACACGGTTTTATTTGTTTACTTGCTAAATAGTATAATTATGTCTTACTTAATCTGTTCCCCATTCATATGCAGCTGCTCTACACATCCATGCATACATGATAGCGTTCACTTTCAAGTTTCATCTGTGTTTATTTGGCCCCAAATACTTACAGTATGACCACATTATGGTGAAAGGTGCATTTCCAAGACTCTTCATGCTGGTTTTAGAGGGTCAAAATTAATATGCATGCACTGTATAGATAACGGTTACAAAAACCTGCATGTTTTTTACTGTCCATGTGACACAATTCATGTCATGTCACATGACTCGTACCTAACAGGAAGGGCCTGAAAACAACAGTAAAAACCAATAGTAAATTTAATAACAGAAACAGGAGAAAGCTAAGTGGAAAGGAAGAGTTTTAAGAAATATTTATGTTTTTAAGGGAGGTTGTCTAAGGAATATATGAGTTGTCAGTGTTTAGAGTTTAGAGAGTCAGGAAAGAAGCTACGCTGCTCTGAATGGGGCCGAAGAAGAGCTTTACAGTTGATCTTTACACCAGATTATATCTGCCACTTGTTTATTTGTTACTCCATCAGGGGTTGTGTCAGTTTTGGGGGAAAATGTAATTCTGGCTGTTGCTTTTGCAAAAATAGAATAAAAGATTATCAGGGTTTTTTGCTTTTCCAGGTTTTTCATTCACTTTTACAGTCTCTTAGTTCTCAAGGGATTGGACATTGTGGGTTATAGCTGATTAGTAGCAGGATATGTTAAGCTGCCTCCAAGCAATGATTTGTAACAACATGGATTTTCTTTGGTTGAGTTCTTTGGGGGTCACAAAGTAAACAATTGGCTGATGCAAAAATCAAAAAAGTTTTTGTTCAAACTTTTCTAGGTTTGAGCTGTTTGATATGCCCCGTTCTCAATAGCTCTTATAGCTTCCCCATCAAAATTTAGAATATCAAACCAGTATTTTATCAGAGCAAAGCAACAGTCTGCAAACACTTTACATGAACTTGAGTTGACACGTTGGCTGCTTTTCAGTCAAAATTTCTCATGTTTAAAGTCTTAAAAAGGAATTATTCCAATCCATACTCTAGAAAACATCACACTGTACATTTTTGGAACACTTTAAAGTCCTTAGGTGTCATAACAATAAAGGGATGCAAGTGCACTGTAGTACCCTGCTGTTCCCTTGTTTACAGCACAGTCTTGAGACACTCCTATTTTAAGTTATTTTACTTCCTTAATGAAATAAAACTTTGACATCATACTTTATAGTGTTATCATGTCCCACACTCCTTCTTGCCATAAACAACAAACTTGTTAAATCAGGAAAAACAGACATTTTTTTAGGGGTTTTGTCATGCAAGATTCAAGTCATCTTCTGGCCAGTTTAATATATTTTAGGTGAAAGTTAGCAAAGGTTGTTCAGTAGTTTCTTCAGTATGCAGTTTTACTGTTTCAGGTAGTTACTGACCGGGTGCTCGTGCTGTTTGACATGGGACTGTACAGGCATAATATCACTTTCCACTATCAGTAAGTCAGTGTCCAAAGTCCAATCAGTCTGAGAAAGCTCTCAGAATTGCTGTGCTGCACTCAGGGCATGCACTCGCTGCCCTATAACATGTTATCTGTCTGCCACACTCACCAAGCACTTTGATCTGTGTTATACCATCGGTGTCCACCTGTATATCTCGTAAGCACTCTAAGAACACTCATAAGGATGCTATCACTGAAACATTGCATTTGACCACAAGAGATAATATCGTACCAGCCCTTCAACTTCTTCTGTTCATTATGTCATCCTGTACATTTATTGCACCTCTTGTGTGGTGTTTCCCTGCCTTTCTCTCTGATAACTCCATCTGAACTCTGATAAGGGAATGCTACTGACATATCTAGTTATCGGTTATCAGTTTTTTTCATGGTACATTCAGATACATAATAAAAAGAAGTCAATACTGTATCTGTAATTGATAGTAAACACAAAGCACTGCATTGCACCTTAAACCCAGAGCGAAAGGGAATCCCAGTAACAACAAGACTGTATTTGTATGCTGACACAAGGGATTTTACAATCCAAAGTGGTTTCAAAATTGCATAAACTGATGTCAAAGACTCAAAATAGGTTGTCAAATGTAAGATAAAACAAAGAATTGATGTATAAATAGGAGCTGAGGACCGCTATTGTTTCTAGGCCTGTGCTTCCTCCTTCTCCGGGCCACAGATCAGCTGCACCTGCAGGGCAAGAGACAGGAGGAGAGGGTGGAGGTGCTGGAGGGCGGGCAGGGGGGTTGGCAGACTGGACAGGACAAAGGGAGTGAGGGGTAGAACAATGGTAAGGCCTTGTAGTGGAACTGAAGCGAGACAGCATGTCTGCCGAGCCGCCGGCCACCCAGCCCTACAAGGAGCCTCCAGCGCCACACAGGAAACGGCTTTCTCCAGAACTGCCTGACACACACACACACACACACACATGCAGATTCTTACACAACATACAAGCACACACTGATAGAGGCAAACAATAGAGGCCCCCATCCTGACCGAGCCCTGGACATGACTCTGCTGTAACTCCAGGGAGTCATCTCACACAAACTCAAAGAACAGACCGTCCTGAGAGATGGACAGTTACAGAGGCAGAGGTTAAAAAAGGTCAAAGCATTTGAGGGGAGATTCATCCCTCCGGGTTGCTCCTTCTCTGCTTACACAGCACTAATGCCCCAAGATGCACCGATTAATAGCACACAAGGTCAGTTTTATGGGCAAGTAATGTTTGCAACAAGAGAGTCGACAGCCAGCGAGACGCCCAGCTGATAACCCTCATAAAGGGGCACTATCAGCTGTCAACTTGTTTCATAATTGTGCTAGATGCTTTATATCCTGTCACAAAAATGACATGAAGAAGAATTAAGGTCAATCCAGGTAATTTTCAGACTTTTACATTTTTATTATATCTATGGTTTTGATTAAAAACCTGATTTTAGTATATGTTAAATGCTTTGGGTTAAAAGTACAAAGATGTTTGTCATGTTGCTAGTCAAGTCTAGTAAATGGTGTCATGTTATCAGTTCATTTTTTTCAGCAACGTTGTAATATCAATGGTCAACCTTAGTCCAGACTTTATTATCTTATCTCAACAGTTCTCTGCTGGATTTCCATGAAAACACTCACATTCTAATCATCAAGTGCTTTAATCAAAATCCATATTCATGTAAAAAGTTTTGTTTGTTTGGCGTTTTGATTTTTCACAGAATTCAAACTAACAAAAATGCAAAAACACTCGGCTGTACTTGAAGTGAGGAGCGCTCTGGGGGCAAAACATGTCAGGGTGTTGACAAGTCTACAAAAATAAGCATTATTGTTGCAAAAATTGTCCTGTTTAGTCCTTCCTTTTTTATCAACTCAGTGATGTTTTATTTCAAATAAAGTTTTAACAGTGTCATTCTGAGGATTTTAGCATGTAGATATTAGCATTTTAGCTCAAAACACTATTCCACCCAGATTAAGACTTACAAAGAAATCGACCTCTGAACTGATTTTATAGCCTATTATTGTTCGATCATTGATGATTTACAGTTTTATCAAACTAGCTTCAGGATGTTTTGTTTCATTTCCACCATGATTCCAGAAGTCCATCTGAACATTAAACAGACTCATAATATTTGACAAGACTTTGAGAAATGTACCAGATGCCGTATTACATGTGTACTTCCAGGCTTTATGTGTGGGTGGAAGCCAAAAGTATCACCCAGACATATTGGAAAATTAACAGTGTTGAAAGTTGTTTGGTCCTTTTATCAACTGTAAAGTTGATTTTACCTCTGAAACATCGGGCCCCCATAAAGGAACACGTTATGTCGTGTTTCCAGGGAAAAGACTGGATTTGTCAAACACGACTCATAGAAACTGTTTCCTCGGAACAAAAGCGCTGTTGCCATATATGGTCATATTTTCTGTTGGCCACATCCATGGCATCTATCACATGTTTGTCAGATCAACAAGTTGCCACAGTGAGAGGAAGGATTGCTGTCGCAAGCGAGCGTGTGATCCTAAGCTGCCATGTTGGTTTGAAAGTTTCCTCTGGGACATCGGCGAAGCGTCACAGACATGGGGACTTGTAGGTGCCATCTATGAGGCAGGGCAGGGGTCATGTTTTACGCAGACTACTGACGCAACCTGGACAGCAATGTTAAAGCAAATAACACAGCTGTGCCAGCAGCACACTGCAATGACTCTTCCAGAATCAACAAAGTACCTTTGCTTCTGTGAAAGCAAATTAAATCCAGTGACAATCAGAGACTGTGAATGCATTGAATTCCAGGAATCCTTTTTTTTAATGGTGAGGAATGCATTTCATTTTAAGTGCGTTTCTCTTGCATTGTCATCAAAGCTTCTCCGGATGGTTCCACTACACACTCAGGGCCCCTGTGGGAAGAGCAATGAGCCAGACAGGCCGGCGCTTCACGGAAAACTCTGTCAATGCCCTTTCATTTCCTGCATTTTTCTTTTCATACATTTGACCCTCTTTCTGGATGGATCTGACATCACTTTAACTGTCTGACTCTTGTTCCATCCTGACCCGCCTGTCAAACAGATACTTGGCATTGTGATGCAGAAAACAGGGCAGTGCTGTATAGACTGAATCATTAGAAGCACGTTATACTCACATACTCAACTTTTTCAATAAAACTTAAGGGTTGGGCTCTGAATGTGACACGCTAAACAGTCATTCACAGCAGCCTCAGATTTAATTTCACTGTAACGTCTGGATTTAGCTCTCAGAGCTTAGAACTGATGATGAAGCATAATCATCTGAGTGTTTCTGAGAAAGTGACGTTTGCTTGGAAATACAAATAACTGTGGAGTTTTTTTTGGGGGGGTATCATTAGAAAAGCCCTCATCAGGCCAGTGTATCAACACTGTATTACGTGAAGATGGCCTTTCAGTTTAAAATAGAAATCCCCCAAATGATCTGTCAGACAGAGTTAGTGTGTTTAAATATCTTTCATCTCTTGTGTTGGATACCAAACTGTGATCTTCAACCAAACTTACCCAAGTAATTTTTTGCTCTAAACCAGTGGTTCCCAAACTTTTTGAGCCACAACCTCCAAGATAACATATGTTGGTGTTCCCCCCAGTTTGGGAAAAGCTGCTTTAAATGATCCAAAACAAATAAGTTTTGGTCCTTAAGGCACACCAAGCTAATGTAATTCCCTCCATCGACAACCTCCTACCTTTTCATGTAGATTCTGTTTCCCATTCATAATGCAGAGTATTACCAAGAGAGGGCTTATCTCCTCTGAAAGTCCAAGCTCCGCTACCTTACATAAGGTAAATCAAATGAAAAACTATTAATCCCTGAAAGGAAATTCTAATGCTGAAGTAGGTTATTTTTACTTTCTTTTGCGTGTGTGTGTAATTGGAAATCATAAATAGTCATAAATAATGATTATATGTCATTCAAGTTAATGAGAAATAAAAGGATGTTAATGATTATGTTGCTGAGTTTCAGAGACCTAGTTTTAATTAATACCTACTCGGCCAAACCATCATATAGAACCTGTATCAAAAGGTAAGCTTTGTATTTTTACCAGTTTGAATACGAGGGAGACCTTAGAAATGAAGTATACAAGAGAATCTAACTAATGTGATATTTGTTGTTTCTTTAAGATACAGATAAAAATACAAATACCCGACTAAATGCAAAAAAATTATAAAACAAAATAATCAAACATACAAATAAACAAAAACATATTAACTTTAGCAAAAAATAATGTATAATAAATGTTGGTGATAACCCCTACATACAAAGTGTGGCTATGACTGACGGCAACATCACTAGTTTTACAGAAGGAATGACAGAGTGTTTGTTAGTTTTTTAGTTTTACATCTAGAAAAATACATATATTTGTCCTGTATTATATAGTCATTCAGCTTTTAAAGGCTAGAAATGTTCTCCTTTTCAGAGTGCTCGAGAAAAATTAGCTGAGAAGCGGATATTTTTGTTGCAACCCATCCACTACACATTAAAATAAACTTTTACATCACAAGTGAGTGCTGAATTAAAATTGTACCATAATCAGCAAGCATCAATCTCTAAGCACAGTGATTATTTAATCAGATCGTTAATAATCTGTTCCATTAATTCACACGTTTCCCAGAAATCTTCTTAAATGCTGGCGGTTATTGTGTATATTTCTTTCCCCGAACACATTCATCTTAAATCATATTGTGTCATAGGATGCAGCTTGATTTGGAGAATCATTCACATCCAGCCATTAAACAGTGAAGTAATGAATTATAGGCACATCACTGAAAGTTAAACATCTCCAAATACTGCATGTATTTCCGTAGAAGGTCTAGCAACTGGTGGTGGGTGGCTGAAGAATTGTTTAAAAAAGCCTCTCAAGATAAACATTGTGAATAAAAATTGAGTTTCTAATGGCTGATAAATGGATATAGAATCAACTTTGTCAGTGACTGTCTGGGTTTTGGATCGGGGTCTCATGCATTACTCAGGAACGATCCAGCTGTTGGACTGAATTTATGATAAAAACAAGCTTAGCATAGAATCAGGCGAAGTCTTTTGTTAATGTGAATGTGGCCAAGTGTCATGACCCACACCCTTTCATCAAACAACACTCCAACTTACTCTGAGGGCTGATAATGTTTTCTCGTATGATCATCTCGCTGAACGCTGACTAATCCTAAACCTGTGGGCTGCTCATTCTTTGTTTCCTCATCACGGACCTCGGTTTGAACCGGTCTGCACTGGATCTGAGCTGACTGCCACTCCCTGCCTGTAGTCATTAATCTAGCACCTCTCTTTCAGTCTCTTTCTCTATTTATCTCTCTGGCTGTCTTTAAAAGAAAACCACAAGTAGGCAGCCAAAAGGAACAGGTCTAAATAAGGAGAAATGAAAATGAGATACAATAAAACAGTGAAATGAAATTATATTTTGCAGAATTTCTGTGATATCCTCATTTCTATAACATCATAGTACGCCTGACCCTGTTCCTCTATCATCTCCAGCCTATGCCTTCCCCTCCCTGCGGTTACTGTCAGGCTGTCTGCCACAGTGTCTGTTGACATCAAAGCATTCGCCGTTTCTAAGGCCGATGAAAGGCAGGAAGAGGGTGGGAGAGGACGAGCTTGCGTCCAATGCTGCACACTGCTGCCAACAAGGCAAAGATGGACTGGACCACTACCTTGAATATTTATCTTTCTCTTCCGAAACAATTGGATAACCTTAAAAGGGAAAAGGGAGCCAATAAAAAAAGCCGCCTGGTGAGAGAAAAGGGACAGCGGCAAGATAAAGGAGCAAAAATAGTCAGACCAACAAACAAATGATAAACTGATAACCTCAGCTGAAAACAATTATCAAAAATTATAATTAGATTTATTATTTTCAGAATAATTGAAGTATGTTGAAAAATACCCCTTGTTGTTTTCTGGGGTCTTTTTCTTGTGCTGAACAAGAAAAGTAGACACTCTCCTAACTTTGAAGTCCATTACACTTGGACTAATGATTAGCTTAGCTTGGATAAGGTTAGCATAAAGGTTGGAAATGGGAGAGAAAAGGGTTGTCTTGCCAATAGAACTATTGATATTCAGTTTTAGCTAACTTATCTACCTTTTATGCCTCCTTTCTGTTAATAAGATAGTTGTGTAACAGCCTAGCTGCCAAACTGACTATAACTGAAAGTAGACATCAGGTATTACAGCGGTGGACTGTCTGAAAGAACTCTGAATAAAATAATTATTTTGTTTGTTTGTGACACAACATAAAGCAGTAACTTCCACTGACCAGCTGTGGGCCACAGAAACAAGCTGTAAACGTCACTTTGTTACCACCATTTTACGTTTAAATGTGATATTTTAGCAAACAGTTGGAGCGTTACTGGCGTTCAAAGATGGATTTGTAGCTTATTTGCAAATGTTAAGAACCTTTTCATTCACCTTTTCTTTGAAGGGACTATGTGTACTATGTACAACGGCTGGTTGATATTGACACCAAGCAAACGCCTGTTATGTTCTATAATAATGCTGCAAGCCCAAACAGGGAGTGGGAAACAACAATGCTAAAATTAACCTGAAGCTCTATACCTATAGTTTGGTTTGTTCCAAGCTTCAGCTTTTTTGTCCTGGTGCTTCGCCCTCTTTTACATTGTTCTAGCTGTTGTTACAATAATTACATTACCCACTAAATTCCCACATTTGCTACTATGTAGGCATTTTTTTTGCCAACAAATTCAAATGATTTTTTTTGTTTTTTTTTTTGCTGTTTTGCTCTAACATGAAATCTGTCAAAAGTCATGAAAACATTGTTTTGAACTTTTTGTTTCCTGTATGATTAAAAGATGGACACCTCCTTTAAAATTGATCTCCAACTTTAAAAACTGCTTTAAATGAAATTACATTTTATATATTCTTCAGAGAAAAATCCTCTCTTCTATCCGCATTAACAGCTGCACAGGAGTGCTACGTAGACAAAAGTCTGGGATGTTCCCTGTGTGGTGAGTAATTTGTTTGTGCATTGCATCAGCATGCAAACCCTTATTTTACCCGTCACACCTGAGATGCACACCCCAGGGCGAATGACACTCAAGCTTGCCGTATCTCTTGGCACATGTGAGGAGCGCCTGCAATCAGATGCTGTCATGCACAGCAACCCAGTGAACTGGTTTGAGCCGGTACAGGGACTATCAAAGAAAGCAGATTAGCAGACACCCACTCTACTCATCTGTGTGTCTGCAGCTAAGCCTGCTTACTCACTCTACCGCCGATACAAAATATACCAAAAAGGTTTTATAATGGGGTGTTAATGTAGCTGGTTTGCTGTAATGGAGGGTTTATTTGTGCTTGACCAGGGGTAAAGAATCAGACATTGAGGAAGCAAAGCCGTCCTACATCTAAGCCCTGTAATGCTACTTAAACAGGCTCTTATCTACAGACCAGGGAGGGTTATTAAATAGACTCCAATGTAAACACGCTGTGCACAGAAAGCTGCTACACCACCCTTCCCCTCTCTGGCCAGCTTGAGCCTGACTGGTTTATGCCGGTTTGGTGAGGCATACTATACTGCGCTGTGGGGGGGAAACCCAATAAAGATTAACCGCATCCTCTCTCATGAGTTACTATATTCCCCTTTTATCTTCCCGTCTGCGTCACAATGAAATACAGTACAGGCTGATTGTTAGTTTTTCTTTCATAGTGAGAAATAACCAAATCCCTGATGACTCATACGCCAACGGCTGAATATGTTTGTGTTTTATCCATCTGCAACTAATGTCAAAGACATGAGGTCAGCTTCCTGTTTCCATGGTGATTTGAACTGTTTAGTGTAAAGGGTTTCCCTGCATGACTAATACTTACACCAGCACATGTTGGATGGCAGATGTTTTTATGACTTAGACAAAAAATATTGGAGCATTTACTCTTGACTTGAACACTATGGTAACATTAATTACTTAACCAATTCCATTTCATTTTTAAAAGCAGATTTCTTCATTTGAGAACATATTGGGAAATCTCTCCAGATGTTTAACATCTCTCTAATTTTTAATGATGATTAATAATGATAAAGATCCAGCACTTCGATTCCTTTGTTACCAATGTAGGCTTCTCTAAACCATATTCCATCACAACTGGTCAGAAAAGGTGTTGCCTTTATGTGTCCTAAAAGTTGATGTATCAGTCATAAATGAAAACCATACCAGTGATGTACCTAATAAAGATGGACAAGAGTGCAATTTAAGTATATAAGGAAATAATTTATTAAAAATGGCAATCAAAGGAAGGTTTCATACATCGTGCCATGACATTTTGGTGACACATTAGTGGCCACTAATGAGTAGTGTTCATACAACAAAGTAAAGCTCAGAGACAAGGCATATGTTTCAGGCATTCAGGTAAGTTCTTCGGCACCATAAAGTCTCATACTACAGCAGCGCACAGCATCAGCTCGGTCATATGCACCTGTGCAAGGTGCTGCTTCACAGTCATGCATTTACAGGAATGCATTGGTGAATTCAAGTCTGGGGGAAGCCATGTTTTCCCTTTGTATTCCCAGACACTTCATCTCGTGCCACCTTCTCCAGGCGGGACTCTCCGCTGCTACCTCCGCTCACGAGGCCACAGCTGCCGCTTGTCGCCCTCCAGGTGGCCCGCTGCACTTTCTCCTCCGCATCTGACGCCACTCTCCAGGCGTCAGGCGACTTGCGCCCGCGGCGGTAACCCAGTCACATTGGGAATGTTTTCACATTCGGCTCACACATGAGCCGACATAGACACACAGACGGTAACAGACTGCTACAACACAGTCAACGCAGTTTAAGCAGCTGCCGGACCATCCCTGCGATCTGGAGGAACTTGTCCTTCTTTCGCTGCTTCAGAGCCATCAGAGCTCGCGACGTCTCCTCTGGATCCTGCGTGTAGGAGAAGATGCTCCTAACTCTCTCCTCCGCCTTCATGTCGCCCGTTTTTTGGAAGAGTCTCATCACCGCGTCCTGGTTGACATTCTCGAAAATGTTGGCCACGGCTTTCTTGCGGTGCGCCGTGGCAAATTTGTTGCCGTGGACGGAGGGGCTGACGCGTCGGCTCTCAGAGGACACGTAGGAAGACATCTCGACTCCTCTTTCTTCTGGCGTTTCACTGCTCCAACTGTGGCCCTTCAACTCGGTGGGGACGAGTTGCTCGGTGCGCACTGTCTTTACCGGAGCGGCTCCACGGGCTTTAGTTATGGAGTGAGTGAGTGCAGGACAGTGGAGCCTGGAGGTATTTATATAGCTGATGTGGGTTGTGCTCTGGCAGGACTCACTTCCAGCGTTGACATCAGCAGTCGTGAAGCAGACAGAAGCGCCGCCTCTCGGTGCGCACGGCGCTGCAGTCAGCTGCGCACTCTGCGGCTGCAAATGATGAAAACACTGTGCAAACCATCCCTTCATCACTCTGATGGCCTTTTTTAAGTAAACAACCTGACTGTAGGCATGCTATAAAGTACAATAGATTTAATGATATGAACTAAAGCAGTTCCCAACACACTTGTACCCAAGTGAATTTGTGAAGTAACACAAGACCCGCAAAGATTCTCGTCTTTAGTTGCCCTGAATTGATTTTATTTAATGTTGTTCAAGTTTGTCTTTGCCAAGCTTTCAATAGACTCATTATAAATTTAGTAAATTTGTAAATATTGCATGCCGACACAATAATTTAATAAGAATCATTGATGAGAACATTTGAAGACAGTGCAAATAAGATGAAAAAAGAACATTAAATTCAAGCGAACATTAAAAACAATCAATTAGATTGAAAAACAATTGAAAAGACCAACAAATGAGCCAGTTAACACAGACAATAATAGGCGGTAACATCATCAGTTGCTTAATACTGGGCAGGTCCTCCTTGCAGCCAGAAAAGCTCTTTCCAATCAGGGCTTTAAACAAAAAATGTTCGAAGGCTCAAGAGTATCTGGTACTAGGATGCTGCAATAGATCATGTGGGTCTTTAAAATTGTCCGTGTAGCCTACAGGACTGTGTGAGTATATTGAGCCATCCCTCATTTCTTTATCATCAGGAAAATAGGAAATAAGTTTAACAAACTGTAAATGTGTAAACATCAATAGAATAGTTTGTAAGGCAAAAACTGAGTTTATTTGTTTCTAACCAGATATTTTTGTAGGCTTGTCAGTTCTCACACTCACCTGAGAAACACCCAATATCCACAGAAAAACTTTGAACAACCTTCAGAAGAACCTCTGCTCAGGAAAAGTTTATTTTTGTCTGTGTAGCTCAAAACCTTTGCATGGTACTCTACATGGCAAGTGTTAAAGTAACATCTAACATCTGAATGCTGGGATGCAGGTCTTCCAGCGTTACATCTTAAAAAGATTGACAGTGATTTTAATGTCTCATTCCAATGAAACAAGTGGCATAGACACTGATATTTGTCTGTAAAGTGTGGAAAACAAATGTAAGTAATCAAGAAGCAGTTACATAATGTATCTGCATGATGTTACAGAATGGATTTGATGGACCAGCTTTTATGAATCAGGTGTTTCCATTTTGAGTAAAAGTTTCTAAACAGGCAGTAAGTCCAGTAAGTTTTTCTCAAACAAAGAAATGTGTTCACTGAATCCTGTGTTGTGATGAATGCACTGTGTAAAATCATCCAGTGTTTGCAACCTTTCTCTTTACAAGCATTATTTTTAAAGCAACATAACTGTTTACTGGTCCCAGAATTGCCGCAGAAGATTATATCTTCCTTTTCCAGTCAGCAGTGTGCTAAAAATATTTGGCTTATATTTTGCACTTCAGAAGGAAGGTTTGTTTACAACTGGAGGTGACCTGTGGCTCATGCAGGCTGGCTGACCTCCTCTGATAAGGCTGCAAGGCGTTCCCCCCTCTTCAGACTCTCCTCATAAACAACAGTGAGTCTCAGTCTCATGCTGGTGCAACTCTCCCTCTTTCTTTTCACCCAAAAGTGTCCCCTATACAAGAGCCACCACAGGCTGGCGCCTTATATGGAAAAAAGAAAGGAAGTGCATTCTTTTTCCTGCAGAATGGAGTACTTGCACGGTATGCCTGGCATGTGGCAATGACTTTGTTAGCTGAGTCAAACAATAAACTGAGTCTGAGGGAAACAATAGCCAGATCCTTACTGACAGCCTTGTTTGCCGCATCTGTCTGAACAATGCGTCGCCACAGGATACCTGCCTTGTCTTGAGCTGGCATGACATGTTCAACCGGAGACAAAGAAATATTGCTCCGTTTCCGCTTAGAAAAAAAAAAAAGAGGTTGAAATGACATATTTATGACTGTAAAGTTGTCCATGAGGCTTCAAAGGATGGAAACCGGAGCCTTGAGCTGCTGACCCTGCTCTCATACTCCACATGAGCATTCAAATTCGATAACAAAATACACGCTACATTTCACTGAGGTCTGTCAGCTTTTAGCCGTGACTCCCTCATGCAGCCTGTCCCTTGTTTAACATTTGGCCCCGATTCTATAAACATTTCCCCAAATGTCCCCTAAAATAGAGTCCAGGTCGCAGATAAGACTTCTCATGTTAAGATCTGCAGAGTGTCCGAAGTTTATGTCCTCTTGATTAAGTAACAGGGTCAATGTTCAGTGTTATCTTTCTGGAGCAATTTG
Organism: Leptatherina wallacei; assembly: GCA_028567055.1. Taxonomy (NCBI): domain Eukaryota; kingdom Metazoa; phylum Chordata; class Actinopteri; order Atheriniformes; family Atherinidae; genus Leptatherina; species Leptatherina wallacei. The sequence goes on along the minus strand of JAOXYM010000012.1, from coordinate 26,668,683 downwards.
CAGTGTTTTCTTCTTCATCATCTTTGTTTATGGTTGAACTGTACTTTGAGCAATACAAGTTCTGTACGTGTTGCTTGAACTGCACTGAGAAATTATTTGTCAGCATGACTTAAGATTGTTTTTAAGAGACAACAAAGTGTTGCACCGTATTAATGGAGCAAGGGATATTTTCATCATCAGTCAAAGCAGTCTGTCATCATTGATATTCACCAAAATGGTTTCATGTGTTTTGACAGTTTGACAGAAAAGGGTGCATAGTGTAGCAGTTAGATATAGATTGCTTGGGAGCCTGTAATTGTGGTGTCCCACACTCATTACAGAACCAAAGTCTAAAAAGGAAGTTTTATTCACTTTCTCTTAATGAGACTGAGGTTATGGACAGTGTGAGGTAGAAAGGTGTTAGTAGTGTGTAAAGCTTTTTTATGCAGGCTTAAGTTCAACATTAAAAAAAAAAAAAGACAAATTTCTAATTATGGGTTTTTTTTTCCTGGAAGTTCAACATCTTCAATGGAAAACATGAGTAAAAATCAGCTAAAAGCAGCATGAATGCTGCTGGTAAAATCCTTCAAAGCTAACTTGTAATGTATCTTCAACCCTAAACACATTCAGTGCTGCTTTAAGGGGACAGATGGAATCTGTGAGGGGGGTTGAGATGATTTCCCTTGTGTCATAGCACTAGGACACAACAAGAGGTGAAAATAAGTCCACACAGGTGTCATGTGTCCACCTCTGCCAGTCAGCGCTGGAGCTGGAAAACACCCATGACTGGGAAACTCAATGAGGACAAAACACAAATCCTTATATGTTTAAGTTTTCTATTGTCAAGCAAGAAACAAAAAAATTATTTTAGTACTACAACTGTTGGGTTTCAAGAAAATACAGTTGAGTCATTTTTCATCCTTTACCATAATTTCAATTTGAGATGTTGTGATAGACGCGTGTTAACAATAATAATATATAATACTAATAATATTAATATCCTTTGATAATACACACATGATGTGATGGTTATTCATTCATAAGGCATAATGCAAAGAAGCACAGAATATAAAGGGAAAGAAAACAAACTTTACAGTTGAAACAACAGCATATAAAACAGTATAAATCAATTTAGTTTAAATTATGTAAATCATGTTATTTTATATACTTTTTATTCTTTTTGGTACTTCTTAAATTCTGTACCCATCTATAATGCTTTTAATTATTCTATGTAAAGCACAAATCGTCTTGTAAGAAATGTACTATACAAATAAACTTCCCTTGTCTTGCCTAAATGTGATGATAAAATCTCAATCTCACAAAGTGCAAACTTTTCTTGTAGAGCTGTTAAAATTCCTTACCTCCTACTTTGACTTTAATTGAGTTACTAAAAAAGGGAGACAGAAACTTCAACCTCATGATAACATTGTTATTGTTAATGCTTTTGGCCACAGCAACTGCGAAATGAAACTTGATTATTGTCACAGCCCTACTTCAAATATTTCATTTTTAGTTCTGATTAACAGTAAACAAGAGCCATGGTTTGAATTACGGGGGAGCTAAGGGCACAGGAACTCCCCTGTAGATATTCCGCTGATACTCTAAGGGGGAGCCCTAAAAATAGTCCACTTTCAGGTTACATTTCATTTTTCCACAAGGTCCCTGATTTTTTCAAATTGAGTACAAGTACTTTCATTTGAGTACTTGTTGATACTGAGTTCTAATAAATCCCATTAGAGTTCACAATTAAGGAGCATGGACCAGAATGTTGGATGCGGCGACTGACTGGTTAATTATGTGATATATCAAACGGGTCATCCTGTGGCGGTCCTCCAAATGTAAAGCTTGAAAGTGTTTTTTGGGGGCTTCTGTTCACGAATGTGAGGAAGCAGCAACATATCCAATTTAAAGTTTTCTCACAGGGAAAAAAATCTAATCAAAACACATTTTTTATATAGCGCTTTATATACTAAAGAGCAGCACAGAGTGCTTTATATAACAGCAATAATCAAATGTCAAATCAAAATAATTTCAACATCAAACTAAAAATGAAAAATAAACCTTCAGATACCAAACATATAACCTCAATGAATTAAAAACACACACTCCAGGCTTGATGAAAAAGCACCAGTAGTAGTGTAACTTTGTTTCTGGACAGTCAATGATAAATATTATAAATGTAAAGCTTTGGAAATTGTCAGAATCTCCATAAATAAGGAAGTTAAAGTGTTTTCTTTGTGGATTCGGTTCCAAGATAATGCCAAATTCAGATTTTTAAAAAGCACCAGCTTTGCTTCTGGATGTTTCTGGATGATAAATATTCTCAATGTGAAGCTTCAAAATGATCAGAAACTTCATAAATAAGGAGGACAAAGTGATTTTTGGTGAATTTGGTTCACTGCTGTGACAAAACAACTACATGCCCAAAATATACATATATCTCGATATAGCCAGATACAGCTTTTTTTTTAGGGTATAAATAATAATTTTGTTGTTTATACCTTATTTTTCTGATTGTATCAGCTGCATACAGTAGTAGCAGAATGTATTTGGCAGTAACCATGTTTTTGACCGTGCTGCCAAGCACTAATGAGCGTGCACGTGACTTGTGAAGTTGCGGTGCATGCCCGAAAAAAAGGCTCACCCAAAAGCCCCAGTGTAATTCAAACCCTGACAACAACCCTGTGATATTGAAGCTGTACAGGATGATATACCTGAACTTGCATTAAAATTCTCTATTCAAACTCCCATCTGATGTGGTAGAAATAAATCTGCTGCCATCCCGATAGCAGTATAGACACACTGGTGTCTCGGGTGGCCGTGCTCTTCTGAGAATAGTGACGGACAATGACCACTTTAGAATAAATTATCACCATTAACAATAAAGTTACAGCATCATTTGTGCTGGTGCTTATCAAAACGGATTAAGGACATCCACTACACTATGAGATAAAAAATTATGCAATTCCTTACGCAAGTTTGGGCCAGCACTCTCTTACTTCCATTTTATTAGGGAGGAAAAAGTGCATACGTGGTTATTGTTGTTATTAAAGTTTCCAGCTGAAAACACAGAAGCTATTAAAAGCTCCAGATTAGACAGATGATGGATGTGCAGCAGCTGAAACATCTCACAAGGGTGTAGCCCAAAAAATGAGACTTGCTCAAGCATATTTCATCACAAAGTCTGACGGAGGGCTTAATTTGGTTCTTTCATTTATATATTTTTTTTTTATTTTTGGACTGAATCTCTAATTTTTGTACTGCAATGTTCTATTTATTTACCCTTTTTTTTATAAACCTCTAAGTGAAATGATTGTTTGAAAGAGCAGCAGCCCTCGGCATGTTGAGCTAAGCTGCTGGCTTCACATTCACATCCCACGCTACAAAGTGTTTTTCTCAAAAGACAAACTATTCCTTAAATCATCTGTACTCATTTACAAGCCTCTTACAGTCCTTGTTCTTTTACAAACAGACATGTACAGATTGGTATTTAAAGGTCACTATTCTAAATTACTTCACATATTGACGTGTCCGATAAAGCCTTAGAACAAACACAGATATGTTTTGAAAACAGTGAGATGTAAGAAGACAACGCAACAGCATTTGGTCACACTAAATCTGCAGTAATTGAGAGACATTGACCCTGAAGTTCACAATGATTCAGTTTCATTGAAAGAAAGAAAGAAAGAAAGAAAGAAAGAAAGAAAGAAAGAAAGAAAGAAAGAAAGAAAGAAAGAAAGAAAGA
>JAOXYM010000012.1:26647770-26658401 GCA_028567055.1 Leptatherina wallacei | reverse complement strand
TTCTTTCCAGCTTTCTTTTAAGCTGCTGCAGGATATGATCACAGTCCAAACTTCCTGCACATCATACAGTTTCAGATCATGGCATGATAATAATGTTATATTTTATAGCTCACTATTATTACCAAAGCATTTTACACCAACACAGGAGATAAAAGTCTTTAAAACTGTTACTTAACTACTTGACATCATTTTCAACATGTACATTTTGACCATAAGCATAAATACCATAAAATATCATAATGTATGGATATTTAATGGTGTAGAGTCAGAAACAGGGGGAAGTTTTCTTAGTCTCTGAATTCATGTTAAAGATGCATTGTTTTCCCCCAGAGAACTGGAGATTTTGACTTTCAGTGTGAGTGCAGAGTGGTCACCACAGCTACAGTGAAGCGATTGTTTAGTCAGGTCGTGTCCTCTGTAAGCAGACTGTCATGAAACAAATGAGCAAAATAGAACTGTAAGAACAGGTTTATGATCAGGAATTTATTGTACAAGTCCTTCAAATTCTTATTTGGCATAAACAAACCCAGACATGTTCGGGAAACCCCATACTGCAGCTAGAGTTCAGATAACTTGCAAACCTGCTCTTTCCTTTGTTTGTTTGTTGACCCATGTGGACTATAACTGTGCAGTTCTAATAATTTGTTAGACACCACAAACATACAAGAATCAGCACCTCTGATTCCTGTTTGTCACTTGACATACTGAAACAGAAAATATTGAAAATGAGGAAGTCTTCCACATGTTTTTAGTTGAATCCCTTTTGTGTTAGAAAGCAGAAACTGATACCATATATTTATGGCACGACCAGAGAGTTTTGCTTCATTTACAGTCCTGCAGAGGCTAATCCTTTGTCCTGAATTGTCCCAGTCAGCCAGAAAGGGAGCATGCACATTGGTCTTATTGTCTTCAGGCACTTTGTCTCTGCTGTGACTCCAAGCATGTGTTCAGTGGGTGAGGGTCAAAAAGGGAGAAGTGTCTAAACTATAGCGGATGGAGCTGACTGCAAGTGTCTATATTTAGCAAACATCTTGACACTTTATGATGTGATGATGACAAGGGACGAGGCGGAAATTACCATATGGCGTAAGTACTATTATTGAATTAGTGTGTCAAAATTTACAGTGAGTCACGCTTTTGAGTCATGGCTTTAAACAGAATGAACAAATACGAAACCAAAAATTATTAGAAAATACTGGAAAATCTCTGTATTCAAATGACTGCTGATACATTTAAAAAAGACAAACCCTGTAAGACTTGGTCTTGGTATGCAGCTGAGTGGAAGTTTAACTCTCACCACAACACTCAGCAGTATTCTTCCTGAATTCTTTCAGAAAAGCAGGGGCGTGCTCGGGCCAGTTTGGGAGTGTGGTGTAAGGTTGTTGTCTATAAGGAAGTAGCTGTGACAGGTCCAGGGGAGCCGGAGAAGGTGTGGCCTCACAAGAAGGGCAACGCAACGTGCAGGTAGACGGCATAAAGCCTGATCAGAGCACCGATCTGCTCCTTTACAGAGACTGTCTGCACTTGGACAATGACACGAACACTCCTATTGTGGGCTCTCATCCTAAATGCCTTGCTAAAGTCCTCAGGTAAGTCACTGGATACCATTACCACCATTCAGCTGAGTAGCTAATTAATAACTAAAGCCTAGCTTTGTCCTATCCTATTTATTCTAAGTACTTTGAAGTGCAGGTTTCTGTTACTGATCATCACAATTCCCTAATGGGGTCATGATGATTTATCTTTAGTAAAATGATTATTGATGCTCTTGTAAGAATTAAAGATAAAATATCCCTGAGGCTTCCAGCAGTTTCATTGTACTGAATGATGTCTTTTTCTGCTTAATTTATGGGTGATCTACCTTTAGATAAGCTCACAACTGGGCCAACAGCTTTTGTATGACATGATTGCTGAAGCAGGGGGGATTGTGTGGATTTCTCAGGATACCTTGCTGTCATTGTAACATACTTGTTACCATAAAATAATGCCTCGTGAGCCAAATGAAATGAGAGCAATTACTCTAAATGTCTTGATGGCACACTGTAGGAGTAGGACTTTGGATCAAAAGAAAGCCACCCCTCTCAGGTGCTACAGTGTACCTGGCTGACAGGTAACCATGACTCATAGATATTTAGTCATTTTATATATTTTACTGACTTAAAAAGTAGTCTTTGGTCAAAGAGTTTCATTTCCTTAAAAGACAACATCAAAAATGGGATTTTAGATATATTGCATACTCACTGGTTTTATCCAATTGTAACAATGGTCTGACAAAGATAACAAAGATTATGTTTGATGTTTTCCTATTAGGAATATTCATTGTTCCATTTATTGATAATATGACTAAATAAAACAAATGTTAACTTCGGATGCTAATGATCCGGATACAACCTGCCTTTAATCATATAACACTCCGTCAAAAACAGGAAGCATACTCAAATGAAGAAATAGACATTTTCGTGATCTCAAACCTTTTGCAAGCAAATGACATAACTTTACTGCTCTTGGTTATTAATGGATGCTTTCACTGATAACTTGTTTCTATATCTGTCCTTCAGATTTCATGTTGATACTTTATACACTTAATATTAATGTGTAATGAATGGCTAAACAGAGACAAAAGAAAAGCCCATAATTACTGTACAGGTTGGTTGCTCAAGGATTTTGAGCACAAGTCAGAGATGCCAGTGTGCTTGCAGGCATATCAGTAGCATCTTTTCCAGACTGTATACCTGATGTGTGGCGAAGCATGATATCCTGATCCTGTCTACAAAGCCGCAGTCTTTTTTCAAACCAACATATTACGTTACAAATAGGGCTCATCAGTTGGAGTGTAATAGTTGTTGTTGTTTTTCTGTCCCTGGTATGAATGAATGAATGAGTGAATTATACTTTATTGATCCCCGAGGGGAAATTGCATGGTATGATGATCTCCACACACCAGGAGCTAGAGCAGAAGTAGTCCACCTTAGGGCCCAGGCTGGAGCCATTCAATATGCAGATCTGAATGGTAATCATGGGATATTTGTTCCAGTTTAAGTCCCACACATTTGCTGAACTTTCCCTTCACAGCATTGCCTTCCTTCTTATATGTAATGTTTCCATATTTTGTAATATATATTTGTAGAACTATAACTTTTAAGCTATACTTTTTAAACAGATTAAAGGCGTTACATTTCCATCAGATTGCTGTAATGATATGAATCATGATGGTTATACCTCTCACAGAGCTGTGGATTTAGTGTCTTACCTGCAGTGGAGAACAATCAGCAGCACACATTCTGTTTGTTTGGAGAATCAGAGAAGAGTCCTGATCAGTGGGCCAAGCTAACCGTGGCTCAGACCAGGGCCACCACAACAGTGAATTATCTAGAAACAATCAAACCTCAAAAGTTTAAAAACAGTTCAAGGGAACAACTTGAATTATTACTCTGTCACCTTTGTATCAGATGGATTTATTTTGTCATGTTTTCCTAATGCAGAATGTGCGTGCCGATTGGTCTGTGTTCAGTGTGACATGGTCCATGTTGCAACTATGTCTATGTAACTGTCTGACTTAAAAGTGAGGAAGTGAGGGATGGGACATCCTTCACTTCCTCACTTGAGGGGGGGAACATCAAAAAACTCTTCCAGTTTCATGATTTTGTTCCAGGTTCCAATTAAATATTTCAAATCTGCCTTGAGGTGAATGTATCGTGATTTGACACCATATGAATAAGCTGAATTGAGATATTGAAAGTCATATGAATTAATGTTGCTCAGCTCCATTGTGCAATCAATATAAGACAAACTTATAGATCTTCAGCTCAAAAGCCAAAGAACCTGATTTGAGTGGACAAAAACCACAGTATAAATAATACTACTGTAAAGGTCTCGAAGAGAACTTTAATACACTCAAGAACGGTAGTTTGTGGCAGTACTGTACCGTAGAGAGCCTGGTAAATTACAAATGAAACCTGCATCCTACGTAAAGGCCAGCAGGGAAGCAGCACCTTTGGTTGGAAAACAAGGTCTCTGTCCCTCTCATCTGATCCATCTTGTTTACTAAATGAGTTCATGGTATCAACTGTTAGTTTATTGTCTTCTTAACCCTAGAACACTAAAGGTGGGTATATTTTACCCATGCTACATTGGTTTTGAATGGGTAGAGTACACAACGTTAGTGTTCTAGGGTTAAATATAGTATGACAATGATTTTGTTTATAATAAGAATAAGGGTTTGGGGATGGATACATTGTGACAGACAAGGTGCTATGAAAGTTCTTAGGTTACAGCCTCTTCTCGCTCATAATGAGCATGTTTCCATCAAACTAAGACAAGAAAAAAAAAGTCAGTCTAACCAAAATGGGACAAAATCGTAGCTCTCAAGGCTGGCTTAACACCTAGATAATGTGGGTGGGGGATCGATTCACTCCTGACTATATATGGTCAACCTGTCTCAAATGGGCTTCATCACTGCACAGATGTTGTGAAGATCCGCTCTTGCATTTTTTGTAGGACATAAATAAACAGTATATTACAGCCGAATTTCTATAAAAAGTTGCTCTTGTTTGTATATTTTCTTTCAAGAAAAATCTCCATTTATGTTCCTGGAAGACGTGTTTGACTATAATTACATTATGACCTCCCACAGAGAAAAATAGAAGCAGCAGAGTTCTTTGAGTGTTTCATAACACAATCCACAGTGTCTTAGTGTCAGACATAAATTGGTTTATAACTCAAAACCCCTCTCGTCCCCTCACATGCAAGTATGCTAGGACAAGGAGAAAGATCCACTTTAATGGCCAGGTTCTGGTCCAGGTCTCAACTCAAATGTTACTGAACTGAATATTTCAGAAGAGTTAAATGATGATGGGAAACATGCTGAACTTGTGGCTACACAGTCCTTGGTGACATCACAGCAGCTTCCTTATAAAGTCATTAGGCAACGATGTGAAACGAGGTTGGGAGGCTGGTTGGGTCAACAAATTGTCTATTTTAGACATCAAACACAAACAGTTTTGTACATTTCCCACAATGTTTTTTACAGTCTTCACTCTTAAAAAACACATTCACATGTTTCTTTTCTGCTTGTTACAACTTACATGCATTTATACAGGATACTAAAAGTATTCTTTCAACTAAACCTACATTTTCTGAGGAAATGCAACAAGTTGAACTGAAGCATTTTGTTTAGTTTGCAAACCTTGGAAAATAATGTTTTTAGCTTAGTTTAGTTATGGCGAGAATTTGAAGCAACAGGTTAGATGAGGGGTAAAATATAACATATACACCTTGTCAGATACATTATTCTCCTCCTTGTGGCATTTTCCCACTCATCACATTTGTTTACTATGTCTACAGAAAGTCACAGTCCTGAGTTTGAAGTGGGAAAAGACTACGAGGTGGTTCGACCTGTCAGACTTCACACAGTGAGAAAAAGACATGCAGAGGTACTTTTTCTGTCTTAAAATTTACGCAAGCATTACTGGAAGCTACATATTAATGTTCCTCTAACACAAATTTTGCACGCAAACATTTGTGGTTATGAATGAAAAGGGGAAATTTAAAAAATGAACTGAAACCATAGTTTTCCATGTATGTCTTCATTTGTTTTTTACAGCACATCCGACCACTGAAGGTTAAATATGCAATGACGGTGGGAGGAAAAGACATTGAAATGCAACTGGAAAAAAATAAGTAGGTTTTCACTTCCTACAAGGAATTACTTTTAATAAAACATGACTATTTGAGGTTAAATAAGCAACTGTTGGGGTAATTCAGTGAGTAAGATTTGTTTCAAAATAATGATCACTTGACCCTGTCCAGTTCATGTCTTTGCTGTTTTATTTGATCAAACTCTCTGAGGGAGAACATTATAGGAACTGAAATAGCAAATATGGAATAGATAAAACTAATAAGAAGTGCTAGACTACAACTTCCTGATTTTACTTTCTTTTTCTTTCTTCACTGAATTTGTGGCTGTCAGTTTAAGGCAAACTTACCACATCCGTCACATACAAAAGAGATGTTGAATTTCTCATAAACATGCGTTAACTTTTATTGATTTATATACTTTCATCATCAGTGAATTACTTACCAGTGGCTACAGTGAGACTTACTACCAAGATGATGGAACTCGAGTCACTGCAGTCCCTCATGATATTGTAAGTCTATGTGTTGGTAGGAGAGTTTCATTTCTCAAGGATGTGACTTACATATTATAGCCAACTGTGCTTACTAAATTGAATATTTACATACTTATGTAGCAAGACCAGTACAATATTTGGACTTGTGTATCAAGATAAAGCTTAATAGAAATATTTTCTCACTTGAAAACTCAGTTACCACTTTTGTCTCCTTGCCAGGATCACTGCTACTACCATGGAAAGATTATGAATGACAGTGAATCATCTGTTAGCATCAGCACTTGTGATGGACTCAGGTGAGACCTGATCAATTACTTTCTCATCATATAATGCTTTGGGTGAAAGCTCCATTTTGATTAGCTGAAGAGTGTCTATGAATTCCTGCTCATTTTTCCTTTGTTTATTCAAATTTAGGTCGTTTTTTTTAGAATAACAACATGGCTAGATAGCTACAGCAAATCCTCTTATTGACTAATAAAGAAAACTTATATTCTTTAATCAACCATCTGCATTTTTATTCTCTTAAAATCTTGCTTGGATATATTAACTCAGCTTAATACCTGAAGTAAAGGATTGAATATATAAATCTGTTGAATCTAAGGTTTGTCTCAGTTGTGAAAAACTGTTTAAATGTTAAAAGGATGACAATATTTTTTCCAGTTGTTTGTTACCAGAGAAACAAATATGGTCTATATATATGAATACAAGCCATAGTTTATATGTATATAACCTAACTTAGGATACAATAAGATACAATAAGATACGATACGATACGATACGATACGATATGATGCGATTGATACACTTTCTTGTCCCCATATGGGAATTTGTCTTGGGCTTGATGCTGTGCCCTTTAATGTCTTCACAATACAACAACAACAATGTAGTATCACACAGCTAAACTAATGACGAACTTCCCTCCATATTATCCATCAATTCTCAACCACTTCAAGGGTCACCATCATTCACTTATAATAACCAAGATCATCATGGCACCCTCTCCACTGTTAGCAATCAACATTACAACGCCCTTTGACATTACAAGCTGAATTCATGTAAAAAACCTCTCAGTGACCTACATTTGGATTAAAACACAAAAGATTCAGGCAGGGAACCAGTTTTGCTGATGGAGTTGTGGTTTAAGTTTATCATATGAACCTGAAGTTCTTGTTATTAATGTAAAAAACAAACAATAGGCTAACCCTACCTTACACAGCATTTGTCAAATTGATGGACATCAAAAGGCAGCTTAGGTAAATATTTGGGCAAGCAAGAGGTTTACATTCTGATCAGTTCTGTTTACTGTCTACATCTCACGACACATATCTGTCATTTTCACAGAAAAATGCTGTCCTCCAACCAGCTAATTACGGATTTTAGTGCCAGGCAGGTGTCAAAATGTTTAGCTGCTAAATGCTTGTTGTTAGCTAGCTAAAACTTTTCTGCCAAGCATATCTTAGCGGATAACTTCAAATCAATGAGGTTACAGGGCAGGCACAAAACTAAGACAAAAACGTTGGATAATGCTAAAGCACTTTGTAAAGCTAATTAAGAATAGCAGTGTTAGCTAATTTAATCATTTACTTACCTTTTCTAAAAATACATTTAAAAACAACATTTCTGAGCGACTGACTTTGTCTTTATCTCAGGGGTTACTTCAGAACATCTGCCCAGAGATACCTGATTGAACCCCTGTCTGGTGATGATGAAGGGGACCATGCATTGAGAACTTTTAATGACAAGACTCCAACACCTGCTGTATGTGGCGTCACCAACACAAGCTGGAGTGATGACTTTGAACCTCCAACAAGCCGCAGCCGCTCCAGATCAGCGGCAAGTACACTACCATCACAACATCCTGCACCTTTAGGCGATATGAGGTTAAATGTGGGGTCAAATAAAATAAACTTGTTTTATTTTCTGTTATTCAGGGTACATCTATTGCCGAGCAACAGAAATACATTGAGCTCTTCCTCGTTGCTGATAACCGCCTGGTAAGATTTTAAGAATTTCCTGTTGTAGTTAGTAAGAAGTGACAAAATAAAAACTCACAGCTGTTTAGTAACCTTGAAATTTGGCTGGATTCTGTGTTTCCATTTATCAAACACAATCTTTTTGTCTGAGCACATTAGGGCGAGTTATGGAATCAGTGTTTTGTCCAAGGACACTTCAGTAGTAGGGGACTGAACAGCTCATCTATTGATCTGTAGATAAGTGCCTGACTACTTAGCTTCCTTAGAAACTGGATTTATAATGTGTTTAAATTCCACTGATAAGAAACAGGATGTAACTTTTATTTTTCATTTCAGTACATTAAAATGAAGAGAGACCAGACAGAGCTGAGAAGAAGGGTGTTTGAAATAGTCAACTTTGTCAATATGGTGAGTCAGTGATTTTGTTCTTTCAGAGGAAAATCTAAATGAAAAATGACACATAAATTGCTCAGCTACAGTCTATAATAACTATTTAGTTACATTCATATTTATTAGTTTTCTATTTTGTATACAACAGAAGCCATAAGTGACTATATTTTGTTGAAGGAGTATTGTTGTCTCTCTGGTGATCTTCTACAGGCATACAAACCCCTGAGAACCTTCATTGCTCTGGTAGGTCTGGAGGTCTGGTCTGACAGGGACTTAATCACCGTGACCTCCCCAGCTGGGGACAACCTGAATGCTTTCATGAATTGGAGGAACTCTGAGTTGATGAAGAGGAAAAAACATGACAATGCACACCTCCTCAGGTCTGTATAAACTGCATACATGGAACCCAATAAGTCTTAGATCACGTAAGGTTAAACATTGAAATGTATCTTATGTTGAGTGTATAAACTACAGGATATTGCACAGAGACCGGTTTCCTTTTAGATTTTGCTTGTTTATGTACTGACTTCCACATCTTTCAGCTTCTGTTTCTCAAGCTGTGCCGGTTTGCTTCACAAGTTCACTTTCTCACATGAGACCTTAATATCCTGGACTCTTTAGGTTTTGACTTAATGCTTTTGTAATCCATATGAACTCACACATTGGAACATGACTGGCTCTGCAGCTTGTTCTGATGTCACAAAATGTGCTCTTATTATCAAGTCTCAAAATTTGGGAAAAGCACAGAAAAAATGATATATTGAGAGTCAAACAACCAGAAAAAAGTCATCATTTAAACAATGGCTTTTATTGTTACAGTCAAGGGGAACAAGTATTTCCCTTGATAGGCTAAACAAACATACTTTTGAATATTGTGTTAAGATTCAAAACTACATGAAGCATTTGAATCTGCATGATTTCATAACCAAATAATGACGTTGTGAAACCGAAGTGATTATCTACTTTCTTAATGAGTAACCAAATAAATCCATAACACAACTGTAGCAAAACTGACCATCTGGCTGTTTGTTTTTCCACAAATAGATTATATACTGCATCATTTTGTCAAATGAATGGCTGAACGAGGTGGATTTGAAGTGTGTCTCATTTTGTCTTTCAGTGGTATTGACTTTGAGGGAGCAACTGTGGGTCTTGCCTTTATCGGGACTCTCTGCTCTGGTCACTCAGTCGGTGTGGTGCAGGTGAGGGAGACAAGGATGAATCATTACGTTGATGGTGCCTTGCTATACTTGATATAATATTTCAAAATCTCCCCCCATGGATTGGAACAAAATGTACAGACAGTATTTCTTCCTACATGATGCCTCCTACAGATTTGTCTTGGCTCAATTGAGGGGATGTTTCCACACTTTTGCACATTATCAGTATAGATATTCATATTGCCCCTAAATTACCTTGGAGAACCTTTCTAGCACCATTAACAGATCAATAATAGCAACTGTCTGATAGTTTGAGTTGTGACCAAACTGCAAGAAAACTAAGATGCCTGAGAACTACGTGTTAAACACCACCTGCTACATGTTAGTAAAGTACTATCATACTGTCAGTATAACTTCATTAATCAACTAGCCTGGCTTTAAATGTTGTTATTCTATGCAAAGTCACAAGAGGCATTGCTAGGAGACAAGATCATAATCTGAAAGCATGGTCATAAGATTACAGGAAATGTCAGTAGATCCAATAACTTTCAATATCACTGTGGTCAGATAATCATGGGGCAAAGCAAACTGAGGGAACACATATTGTTATCGCATGTTTGAAGGCAAACATTGTTGCCTGTGTGCTTTAAATGGGTGTTAAATGATGGATGATTGGATGCTGATTATTATCAATACATTTCCACACACATAACGTATGCCTTGTAACCTCTTGTTGCAGGATCACAATAAAAATGCTATTGCAGTGGGAGCGACACTGGCTCATGAGATGGGCCATAACTTGGGCATGAGCCACGATGACTCCAGTGCCTGTTATTGTTCTGGGGATAGTTGTATCATGGCTGCAGCCCTCAGGTAATAAAAGGTGTCATAAAGTCCCAATCAAAGGGTGTGTGTGTGTGTGTGTGTGTGTGTGTGTGTGTGTGTGTGTGTGTGTGTGTGTGTGTGTGTGTGTGTGTGTG
>JAOXYM010000012.1:26632193-26643860 GCA_028567055.1 Leptatherina wallacei | reverse complement strand
ACTAGTAATTTTCACTTAGAAGAACATTCCAGTCTGAATCATGTATCAACCTGTCACCAGCTTGCTGGTATTCAGAAAGCCCTCAGATAGCAGACTTTACATCACACAGGGAAGTGCCTCATCGCCCCCTCATTCCCACCTTCTTCCAAAACAAGATTGGGGTTGTTGTGGCATGCACCAGGGAATGATTCATGTACAGCATCTCATGGAAACTGTTTTATTAGATGAAATGGCTAACAACAACCCGCTGAGATATTGTTGATATTGTCCTTCCAGGAGTGCACCAACCCATGCTGCAATGCCACCACCTGCACCCTGACGGATGGTTCACAATGTGCTGAAGGCGAGTGCTGCGACAACTGTAAGGTGAGTCAATATGAATTAATCAATGTGTCTACCACCTTTTATTTCTGGCATGGAGCACTTGCTCGCTGCCCAGTTGTTTATTCAGCTACAGTCCTCTAGTGGACTTTTGTGGTATTACAAATACTTGAGCTAATGGGGTCATATTATATTTTAGATTTTCACCTCCAAATCAACATTTATGTTGTCATTTGAATGACTGATCTTCACTATGGATAAACTCTGAAGATCAAACATAACCCAAGATGTAATGTAACCTGACAGTTCTGTGAAAGGTGTAAAGCACTTCCTCATTTCTTTATATTTTGCTTCCAAGCAGCCAGACTTTCTTGTAACATTTTAAAGTGGTCTTGCCCAATAGTTCTTCAGGATTTCTGAAGGTCTTACACAATTTTTCTCTGCACATCGGCTGCTTTTTCCAGTTCTTGGACTTGACCATTTTTGGAGGAATGTGTTTTTTGTTTGCCATGCTACTTAAGACTGACTTAGAAATCAACAAAGTATTTTTAAAAAGGCGCCAAACTCCCAGGCTGAACCAGTGTTATGTCGACACATAACAGATAATTTAGCAAAGAAGCCATTTTAAATGGGATTTTTATGCTCTTTGTTACGAGCAGCTTGTCACATAGATACACCATTTGTTTATATTTCTTTAGCTTTGTCTTTAAAAGTACAGAAGATAGCACAGTTTGACAGACAAAAATGACAAAAATGAAAGAAAAAAAGGTTGCACCAATAAGGTGGCTCCCAAAACATTATTGAATACTTGGCATATCTCAGTGTGGTGTGCATTGTAGACTTAAAACATCTGAGGAAACGGGATAAATGGAGGACAAAAGAAGAAGTATCAGGTCTAAAAGCCATTTACAGCAGATGAACACTATCTGAAAGTGACCTCCTTCAGAAATAGCAAAAAAAAATAAAATAAAATGTCCATAGAGATGCATCTGAGGCCTTCAGTTGATACACCTACTGTTCACTGAAGCCTCATCAGAAATGGTCTCATTGGTGAGGTGACTGTCAAGAAGCCATTCTTAAGGAAGGGAAACTGAGAAGAAAGACTGAGGTATGCCAAACAATGCAAGAACTGGACAAAGAGAACAAAACAAAAGGCAGTAAACATTCACAGATGAACTTTGGAAAGTCCTTCATATTGTCTGGAAAACTATTCCCTGAAGACTATTTAAAGAAATGATAAGGAAGCTCATCTAAGAGGGTTCAGGCTGTGTTGAAGAATAAAGTTGGATGAGACTAAACATGAAATATCTTGAACTCATTCTGCCTTCAGTGAAATAAGAATTTCAGTAAATGTCGAAATCAATCCATTTAACTTTTTTATGATATGGGGTTGTATATGTAATGCTTACCTGAAGCTATTGTTACTTTTAAATATATTACAATGTGCGTTAACTGTTCTTAAAAAAAACAAAGTATTATGATTAAACAAATAAAAAGTAAATTATAATATTTGTACAACATTGTTTCGTTCATGTGCCATTCCCTCTTTTTCTTGTTAAGCATCTAAAACCTGACATATAACAAAAGTTATTTACGATGTTATATGTAATGAAATGGGCCTCGTTCCACACAGATCTTGCCTCGCTCTAGGGAATGCCGCAGGAAGCAGAACGGCTGCGATCTGGCAGAGTACTGCGATGGGAAGAGCGCCACCTGTCCCGAGGATGTGTTCGCTGTAAATGGGCTCCCGTGTGACGAAGGCCTGGGATACTGCTACAATGGCCAGTGTCCACAGAGGGCAAACCAGTGCATTAGACTCTATGGATATGGTAAGTGTCCTGCTCTTACATGATTATTAACTAACTGGTCTGATCCACTGTTTGACTGTTATGTCATGTGATCCCCGCCTGCATTCAGGTGCCATAGAGGCCAGTCAGTCCTGCTACAGCCAGAACAACAGAGGATCCAACTTTGGCTTCTGCAAACGTCTCTCAAATGTGCAGTTTATCCCCTGCCAGCCAGCGTGAGTTCAGCAGAGCAAAGTGTGACAGTCACCCAGCAGTAGTGTGGGGAGATGGATATTCAACTGCAGCTCACACCAGCTTTCTTTCCTTTGCAGAGATTTTTTATGTGGGAAATTGTTCTGTCACAATGGTAATGCCAACCCAAACTACGGCCGCATGCTCAGCATTGGAAATTGCAAGGCAGCTTTCTTTGATGACTACACCAAGGACTACGGCCAGGTGGATGCGGGGAGTAAATGTGGAGATGGAAAGGTAATTTTTCTCTTCAGCTCATACAAATTAAAACTCCTTGTTTTTAGTTCTCAGTGTATATCACTAATTGTCATCTTTTTTTAAGGTGTGCAGCCAGAATCAGTGTATGAATCTGGAGACAGCATACAGAAATGTAAACTGTTCAGCAAAATGCCCCGGCTATGCTGTAAGTACAAACTAAGAAATATATTTTCATTATTAATGAATCTGTTGATTATTTTGAAAAAAAATGATCAAACAGAAAATAAAGGCTGAAAATCCTCCCATCTGTAAAGTTTGATCCTTAATTGTGTCATTTATCATCTAATCGTTTCAGCATAGTTTAGCATCACAAATGCATCGTTTTCATCTTTAAACCAAACAGCTGCTAACATCTGTGTGTTCTGCAGGTGTGTAATCACAGAAGTGAGTGTCAGTGTGAGCCTGGCTGGTTGCCTCCTAACTGTGATACAAGGGATGACGCTTTCAGTTCCCTGTCTACAGGTGAGGCCCATCAGCAAGTGTTCAATAGCAAACAGTGAAATTAAAACCCTGCATCATCCTGCATCCCAACCAAACTCAAAACACATTTGTATTTGATTTCTACAGGGGTTACGGTCGCCATCGCTATGGCGGTTATTTTAATAGTCTTGGGTGTCATTTTTGGTACGGTGGGATTCATATGGAAAAAACGACAAAGTCCCATGTTACCGACGTAAGTACTTTTCACCTAATAGGAGGTCTTTGAGTGGTTTCAACATGTCTGCAAGGTTTGGGTATCAGGTTGATTTCTTTTTCTTTAAATGACAGCACGCAGACACAGAGGAAGCAGCCGGCAGTGAGCAGTTCAGCCCCTCACATCAACAAAAAGCCGGCAATTGGTCAGCCCGTGGCAATCAGACCGGTAATATGCAACAATACACTGTGCCAAGCTAGAGTATGTCGGCTGTTTATTACACTGCCTAATTCTGGCTGAAATTTTAGGCTCAAAGACCAAAGCCCAAAGGAGCTCCTCCTCCACCACCTCCAGCAGGGAACAGACCTAAACCCCCAAGTCAGAACTACATAGCTGCTCGCCAGGTAAACAACTAGGGCTCCACTGATGTGTTACACACAACTTATAACCCTCCCACTATCATTCAACTCAGCAGCAAGGACATGGCAAAAAAAAAGAATACATGTTTTTTTTTTATTTTAAAGCTACTTAGCTCTTGTGTGACACCATTTTATAATTCATAAAACACAGATTGAGTTTTTTTTGTGCAAGCTGAGAAGAAAATGACAACATTGACCACTTGAGGCCAGTACAAGCTGTAAACACAGCACTAACTTCAAGATATGACAGGGTTCTCATATAAATTGAGATGCTAGATATGGATTGATTTGTGCTTGAAATGCTTTAGATGTCTTTTAAAAGGTGTATTCTCATACTGAATTTGGTACCAGCAACACAAAACTGGTGAGAAAACAGTAACATGACGGGGCATAAAGGAACACCTTGGTTCTTGTGGAAGACTGTATGAATAGTTCAAGTTTTCAATAAATCAATCAGAAATTTAATTGGAAAAAAGGGGGAAATCATCATCTAAAGTACAATATATTGTATTTTATTCTTATTGTTATTATATTGTTGAGCTCTCATACAGTGTTGCATTATTCATTATCATTATTATTTGGAGAGAAAAAAAAACTCTGCTACAACAATAATTTCCCTCTAGAGGGATAAATGAAGTATATTTCATTTCATTTTTAATATCATTAACCCTTTAAGACCTGAAGTGAACACTTCCCATGTGCAGGTACGCTTTCTGTCACATCAGGTCAAGCATAAAATTCTGGGGTTAAAATTTTCTGGGTTAAAAACTCAGAATCACATCGGGAAACTTCTGCATTGCATCCACACTGATGCACACTGGTCTCAGGTATCTGTGGTGTTATGTGGATGAGTGTACAGGACATGGACAGATTGCACATTCGGCATCATCATGCAGGTTTCGGAGCAACACGTTTTCATTCAGATCATTTCAGCAAGAAGAAACTCGCAGCAGTATGGCTCTGGAGGAACAGAGTCTGGGATCTAAACTGGCCCGCCTGCAGCCCAGATCTGTTCTTAACTAAAAGTTTATAAAAACACAACAAAGGAAACCCAGAACTGTTCATATCAAGCAACAATGGGAAAGAATTCCACCCTTAAACTCAGTTGACAAACACTTCCAGAGCAATTAATCATGCAACACAGTGGTGAACATGGCCATGCCTGAACTCTTTAGGACATATAATTGACATCAAACTGGAAAAAAAAAAACATTTTATGTGTTCCATTTGAACTATTTTTAGTTAAATTCTTTAAATCATTTGCAAATCATTGCATTCAGTATTAACTGTCTCCACTTTTGGGGGAAACAGGTGGTATTACAACATGATGAATAGCTAAAACAACAAAAATGTTGCACTAGCAACGGAAAAGAGAAGAAAAAAACTGTTTTTTGATGATACATTTAGGTTCTTCTGCACTATAAAACCAAAACATGGAATTAAATGTGTCTTTGCTGGATGGAATAAATAATTCTGTTATGTGCTGGTTTCTGAGCTCATCTTTCTTGTTCACTAGGCTCTGAGACCAGTACCTCCTCCAAAGGTCTGACGTGTAACAGTGCCAACTGTTCACGAACCAGCGGAGAATCACCTTTTGTCTTCAGCGAGAGGCTGCTGGTGATCCACAGACGCAGGGCTGTCCTGCCATTACATGCTGCTGCTGCAGAGCTTTTCAAAGCAGTGCTAACGCACCAAGAGTTTGATACCTGCAGGAAGGAGAAACTGGACTCTGTTACTGGTGTGCCATGCACTGAGGACTTTATTGCAGGGATTCACTTTTTGTTTCTTTTGTTGTTGTTTCTTACACTGCTGGACTTCAAGTCAGTGCAGGTAGAAACAGGTTAGGCCTTGAATGTGAGCCATACATTTTCCTGATATATATATTTTTGTCAGATGCTTTTAACTGGTTTTAATTGTTCAGCATCTTTTAGGATGGATGAATGAATGAATGAATGAATGAATGAATGAATGAATGAATGATCCCCGAGGGGAAATTGCAGGATCAGCGTTGCATTAACGATGTCACACGTGTGTTTGACTGCAACCTGAAATGACGCTGCCACACGCTTTTGTGCTCAATTTCACACCAAGTCTTTGTTAAAAAATACTGTGAAATAAGTTGTTTATATTTATATTTTGTTTATAAAATCATAGCTTTGTAGAGTAAATATTGCCTTAAATTAATTAAAACATAGGTGGGTGTCTCACAGAATGAAGAGTCACTCTACTTTAACAGCTTAGCCTCCATTAAGGCATTAACTCTGGACTAAGTACTGATGGGGGTGGGGTTGTGACTGTTGCTGACATGTTTTCAAATTAAAACCATTTAATGAAAGAATGCATTTATCCAAATATAGGTTAAACTGTATATATGTTTACATCTTTAAAACTCAGCCCAACATTAACATGTGCCTTGTTTACATGCATGGAGCACGGACACACTGAGGTCCAACCTCTCAGAGCGCATTCAGAGATGGTCTGGGTAATTCTTTATTTTGTGGTATTTGAGTTTGGTTTTGCTTCCAAATGATACGCTCGGGTAAAAACTACCTTCTCACCTGAGCTGCCTGTACGTGTAAAAACAACACCACATTTGATAAGAGTCCTGTAGCCTACAGGTCAGACAGCAGCTGCTATTATTAGCTATTAGCATAAGGCTGTCAGCCAACTGTTCATGTAAGACGAACAAAGTAGGAGAAACAGTGTAGTCCTTATGTTTAAGCACAGGTCAAGGTGGCTCAAATGATGATTACAGATAAGTCTGTGTTGTGCTACTGAACTAAGTGGTTGTAAGGAAAGTTGGCAGAGTGCAAGGCTGTTGCATTTGATCTTCAACAAAAACAATGTGTAGCTATAGTTCATGTCTGTGTGGATGTTTTGCTTTCTTTTCATTTTTTTTTTTACTTCCAAGCAGTCAGACTTTCTTGTAATCTTTGAAGTGGTCTCAAGCAACAGGATCTCCAAGCTTTCTGAAGGTTTTCAGTGTTCAGACACTGACAGCTTTTTCTGTCCAGTTGTGGCGTCTCATCACTTTTGGAGGTGTTTTTTGTTTGTTAAGCTACTTAATGCTGACTTATATATCATTTAAGTATAAAAAAAAAAAGCACCAAATTTGTTTATATATTACGCACAAAATAACAAAGGAACTGTTTTAAATCATATCTTAAGGCACTAACTCGAGTCTGCAACACCACTAATCTAGAATGGTTCCCAACCGTTGGTCCCTGAGGCTTTGAATATTTCGAGCCAGTGTGATTTAAATTAAGTCGATGTCCACACAGAGAAGAGTTGAGGTGTATTTGCTTATGTTTTTTTTAATCATTTGGGTGTTTCATTCACATGTTTTGAGAGGCCGAAAACACTAACGTTGCACCATTTCATTAATGAGTGATGTCTGAGAAATACCACATAGATGATTTGTCTTTATTTTGAAGGGGAAAAAAGAAGTAAGACTATATGTTGGTAATTACCTTAACTTTGGTTTTATCCAAGGAAAGGAGTCAGCCAGAATGTATCATTTATGGTGAGAAATTAGCAAATGACAGCATATAACCAAGCATGATTTCAACACGGAGCGAGAGGGGGTGCACGGCTTTTTGTTGCATGAAGGAGGTCCTCAGGGAAAATAGGTTGGGAACCTCTTATCTAGATGCATCACCAAGCAAGTGACGCTATGAAGCCCAAGCAGCTTTCCAAACAGGTCATGGACAAAATTTCGAAGAGGTTCAAATCAGAGTTGGGTTATAAAAACAAAAAAGATATATCCAAAACTTGGAAAAAGCCGGTAGTGCCTCTGATTTTGATGGAGCACCATTAAATCCATCAGAAAATGGAAAACATATGAAACCACAACAAACCTGCTTAAAAGAGGATCATTCAGCAAAACTCATGGACCAGAAAGGAGAGAATTAATCAAAGAGGCCGCAGTGTAACCCTGAGGAAGCTGGCAAGATCCACTACCCTACACTCCTGAATCTGGCCTAGGGTGGGCCCAGACTTATGTCAGGGGGGGGGGTGCAGCAAGGTTGAATAAAACTTAATAAAAGCTTTTGCACTGCTAGCAAAACATGGGTCAAATTTTTTAAAAGTACCAATGGGCAAACAGTTATGAATCGACAACAGAGATTTCAACTACCCCAAAAAAAAAAGATTACACATGAGGGATGTGTGTCCCTGAGATACACTAGGTAATGGTCAATGGTCAATGGTGAGCAATGAAGAGAGACCACAGTGTGTTGTAAGTCTCAAAATACCAGAATCTGACAAGATGAAGCCACTTTGGGATTTTTCATCCTGAACACAAAGAAAAGCCTGTTGTTTACTTTAGAAATAAACTACTCAGCTGTCGTGGCAGAAACGTTTTACTAAAGTTCAACTCACTTTGTAGTTTGTAGAGTTTCCTGATGTAAAACACACTATAGCAGAGGACTTGATAATAATAATTCCTTTTGCCTCCAACATAGTTTTAACAATAGTTAGTGAAATAACAGCCAATAAACTATCGTATCGTGTATCGACTATCGTTCGTACGTTTCTTTGTAAGCATCTGATGCATTTGGTAGTGTGATCTGGGAGGCTTGACATTGTTGTTGATTAAAGGGGGGCCCTGCAGAAAAAGCTTTGCTCCCAAATTGCTCCCAATTTCTTGTTTAATTCACAATGTATCTTTAAGGCTTTCCAATGGTGGCCATTAAGTTGTTCTTAAGGAAGGGAAACGGGTAGAAAAGGCTGACGTATTTCAACTGAGACTGAATAATCACTGGCAACAGGTCTGATGGAGTAATACATACAAATGGGCTATTTTTGCTTGTTTAAGCTGACTTCAGTAACAGGTCGGCCATCTTTAAAACCAGGAGGCCCCGTTATGGTTTGGAGTTCGTTAGCCGGTAGTGCCTCTGATTTTGATCTAATATATGGAATTATTAACTCAAACAAAACAAAAACAGACCTGTTTAGTCACAAATATCAGAAGCATCTTTAAACAAACCAACATCATCGAGACATGTCAAATAAAACACTGTGAATTTTATTTTTTTTTCTCCAAGTGATACAGCTACGTAAAAGATTTCATGGCCTCGCATAACAAATACGGTACAGTTTTTTCATCCTTTATTACAGCTATTTTAAAATTTGATAAGATGAACTTTTTTTTTTTTTTTTTACATTCTGCAAGATATGTAGAAGACCTGATAGGAGGTCAATATGGCTCACCCAATAAGCCTCATCTTTAACAAATTTCAACATCACAGTTATGAATGTAAACCAAAATACTTCATCCTCAGATGCTCTCCCCGAAGTCTAGAAACGGAACGGCAAACAACAATATTTTCAAAATGTAAAAACATCAAGATTAATAAAATGTTATCATTTTATCGTGTGAGACTGAACCCCCCCCCCAAAATACACACACACACATACAGATCTTGACATGTGTGGCCAAGGTGGCATGGCACATAGGTGCTCAATGTTTTTACATTTTTCTTTAAAAAAAAAAAGGAGTAAATTTACAAGAAAATAGTCCATTTTAAAGCTTATTTCTCCCCGTCCTTTGTTGACAAAAAGACAACAGAATTACACTCAAGTGTGTCAAAGCACCAGTAAAGCGAGTTTCGTATGCTTTAGTAGAAGCAGGCTTTAAAGGGTCGGGAGTGGAAATGTTCAAACCAGAGAGCTGGATCACTAAATACGGGAAAAATAAATACCTACAATCTCTGCAGGTGTTAATGACTCACCATCTTAGTCTGATCAGGAGTTGTAAAAATAACCTATCATGGAGTCGGCCATGTTTGAGATGATTACAGTACGATGACGCCTGAAGAGAGAGCTCTGAGTGTGGAGGTGGTACCTTTTATATTTTCATCCCTGCTGAGCAGAATGACTCAGTCCATTGTGTTCGGGTACAGCATCATCAACGTGCTGCCATTTCCGTTAAATGATTCCCTTCTTCATACAACCGTAAATCAACAGTAGACGGAAATACTGAAGCAAAGGAAATCCCAGAAAATAAGCCCCATTTCTGTAGTGTTTTAGAAGGAAATATCAATGTGCCATAAATCTGTTAAATCACTGAAGTTTCTGAAGCAATAATGAACGTCAGTCTGTTCTGTGGACAGTACAGCCAGCGGCTCCACTGCTTGTGAGACAATCAGCAGATGTGTCCTCTTTAGTCCAAAGTCATCTCGTCTTTAATGCATCAGTCGCTTTCCTTGTGACTCAATTTACACTCAGATTCCTCAAATCCGGAGAGGTCGGCTCAATCAGTGCTGAAGAAGAAGATCAAGAGCTTTAAACTGGGATTTACTGGGAATACTGGTGGCTCTGGTAACAGTGAAAGAATAAAACATGCTGTATATGTATATCCCTTCTTTTTTTTTTTTCTGTTTTTTTTTTTTTTTTTTTTTTTTTTTGTTTTTTGGTTTTGCGGAGCAAGAACATCCTAGCTGCCTTCAAGTGAACACAAGTCGTACCCAGCACAGAACAGACAGAAACATCAACTATGATTGTACACAAAAAAGAATCCTTCACTCATGAATTATAATACAGCAAGCTGGATGTGAACGAAATACTGAACATACAACTGCTTCGGCATCTTTGGGGATTCACTGGAAATATATAAATAAGACTTTCTGCTGTCTTTGAATTTCAACTTTAAGTATAAAAATCTTCATTTGTAATCCTTAACATTAATCTGATAGACTTGACTTCCCTTTTTCTTTTCCCCACGTCTTCGTACATATAATTTATCTTCCAACTGAGATAAAAGAAGCAAAAACCTGCATGTCGAGCCTCAAATGCCTAAAATGCCTTGACAAGATCTCTTGTAAAACCCATAGAGGCTATTGAGGCTACAGTATTTGTACTTTTTCCCTTATTATAACACATAAACAATCATTTTAAAAAAGTGACTAAAACTCTTGGATAACAAGGAATTCCTTCTATCTGTATCAATTTATAAATCTTTTTTAAATAATTTTGACATACAAGTTCAGTGTTGGTATACATTTGAACAATCAATGATTGGTTACTATTAAACAATATATCTATATATATGTAATTTTCAATAAATAAGATTCGATTTCCCCCCAGACATTCACACCATTCAGTATGTCTTCGTTTTCCGGTTTTAGTTCTTTGTTTTGTTGAGCAGCTGGGAAGTATCCGTCCAGCGCCGCAGCCTCCTATTGTTCTCATCCACCGATATGTCTGCCTCCGTTCTCTGCCCGACTGTGGGTGAGCAGAGGATGGACAGGAAGTTTCAGCAGAGGAGACGGACAGATAGGGATAGAGAGAGACAGAGAGAGCATGATCGGGAGGCTGGGAGTCAGGCGGTGTGGGTTATGTGGGTAGATGTGAGGGTGGTGCCTCCCGCTTATCCATCAGTGCCGTTCTTGTTGGGGGCGTTTGTGTTGATCGTGGTGCCGTCTGGCTGCTGGCCATCTTTGCGTGGCGGCATCCTCTCATTTATCCTGTCGAGACCTCGTGCCTCTTCGAAGTTGCGAATCTTTCTTGTCGGAGAGAAGCCTTGAATGGCTGAACAGCAGAGGAGAAACAAAAGGGAAACGATCAGAAGCAGGAACTCCACAGCAAAAAAATCTGCTACGAATCATACTGAGGGGCTTTTTTTTTTTTTTTTAATCTTTTCACTAGTCTGATTTAAACTAGATTCCTTAAGAAATTTTGATAAACATAAACACAACTTTCTAGCACTGTATAGATGATCTGTGAACACAACACATGCACAGGCAAACAATGACTCCTAGTGTTCAAACACCAGTGGGACAAGCTACGACAATATTACACCCCACGCTGTGTAGACTTACGGTGACATCCCGAAACAGCCAAGGAAACCAGACAGAAAACATGTGCAAACGAAAAGCAAACTTGTAAAGGAAGTTGAAACAAACTTTCCACATATTTAAGCAATCAAGTTAAACAGAATTAAAACTAAGAGGGAAGTGATTTAAAGGTTGATTGTTTAAGGGGTGGGATGGGTGTG
>JAOXYM010000012.1:26611564-26622183 GCA_028567055.1 Leptatherina wallacei | reverse complement strand
ATGGGAGAAAAGGAACTAATTTACCAAATCCAAATACAGTTTAAAACATTTGAGACTTTGACTCGTGCAGCTTTAACCGATAACATCAACCACTACTCTGCAATCTAAGTATTACAGGAGGAAATTAGTGTGGAAACAACATGCAAGAGTCAAGTTAACACCATCTCTGTGAGGCTGTACTGAAGCAAAGTGGTGCTATTAGTTAAATACTTACTTCTTTTCCATTTGAATTGACCAGGTGAACAGGGGAATATTTACTGATTAGCACTAAACAAAAAGTACGGCTACAGCTCTTCACTCTTGGACCAAAAGATAAAACGCCCTGCATCATCCTCACCATGACAAATATACACTGAACATCTCAACCAACGAGATATTTCACTCAAATACACAAAACCCTCTGTTCAATCAAAAGTGGTTCCAGTACTGGTTCGGGACTGGTGCTGGCTTGAGGAAGGTCTAAGTTGTTTCTATAACAACCAGTTAGATTTTTTTAGTCAGAGAGCCACAACAAAGCCACTTCATCTCATCACTGTCAATGTCTCTTCAATATATGTTTGAACCTCCCAAGAGTTTCTACAGAGGAGCACAGAGATTATAACATTCACCTCATTTTTACAACAAACCAGTGTCTTAATATCACAAATTGAACAAATACAGTCGTCCTGCAAAATTATTCAGCTTCAGTTTATTTTTTTAACTGGCCCAGGAAAGATTTGCTGCTGCTCTAGGACCAGGTTTTTGGGCCTGGAACCAGAAGGAACTGGTTTTAAGTTAGGGTCTAACTCTGAACCAGTACTGGTCTGCTTTGCAAGTCAGTAGGCCTTATTTAAACATGCATGTGTTCAAAAACATGTTCAGAAACCGCATCTTCTTAAGCCTTTTTTATAGTTTTGGGGAGGTTAGTTTACAGAAAGTAGTCCATAATTTGATGAAAACAGAAGTGCAGAGGACAAATGTAGAGCCACAGGTTTTATACAATACCTGAAAAAGTACGAGCAGCCTCTGACGGAGTTATGGTTGAAGTGTTCGGATGTCTTTTCACTGCCATAGTCCTCACCAGGGTCGGCCCAAATCAGGTCGCACATTGGCCCAAATGCCGGAGGCTCTTTAAATCGATCTAACTGTTGAGCACAAAACAGAGAGACTTGTTGGAAATATCATGATTCAGACAAGTTTCTCACATTCAGGAACACCGAGTAATAGTGGCAAAAACATTTTAGCAAATGTACAAACCAACTAACTAAATAAATAAACTAATTCTAAATATCAATTTGGCACAGATATTCAAGTTCGCTAGTGCAGCACTTTTACATAACTTCTTATGTCAATGATAACACAGTCCATGATTTTATGATAAATATAATTGATAACTTACTTTCCTTATGTCATCTAAGCAATTGATTTCTGGTGAGAGTCCCCCATGTACACACAGGAACTGTTGGTTAAGCAGCGCAGCGAGGGGCAGGCAGTCAAAGGCTTCCATGCAGGCGTCATACACCCGTTCAGAGTATTTAATTTTACCTACAGAAAAAAAAACATGGGGACAAACACAAAACAAGGCTCAGCAGTAGGACTCATGATTATTCCAGGTAGTTTGCATCAGCGCTTGGTCAGATTAGGGCAGGTGGAAGTCAGCTCTTTATAAAGCAGGAAGCCATTATGATGCCAAAACAACATACGGGTCGTATAAAGGAAAAAGAAAAGTGTGTAAATGTGACCTTTTTATAATTCATCTTGAGTCCATACGTTGACCACTGGTTTACCTTTAATAATGTTATGCATAAGGCAGTTAATTACAAAACCAATTTGCCCCAATCCTTCTTAAGTGCACAAATGAAGCACTGGACTCTCACTGGATAAGAGATCTAATGGGCTGCAAAGACTGTTAGATCTCTAATCCAAAGTTCGAAAGCTTCACAGCCAGGCTTGTAAGGCCAAGCAGCCAATCGTCACACATGTTGAACATTGTGAAAAAAGTGACAACAATGTGTGTGTTGAAATGAGTCATTCATGGTGAAGAGCTGATGTGTGTTTGAACTCATTATCACAGTTCTTTTAGTAGCAATGTCTGCAACTCCGTGCACTGCTGCAACAATCCCACTTTTTGTTCACACGTTAATACTTGTAAAGAGGCTCTTGACAAGCCTGAGGAAATGTTTATGGCTTTAGTAAAGGAAATCCAGGACTTTTGGTAATTGGTTGGTCTTTTTTGTTTGTGCCTTCAATACTTTTGAAGAACAGCAGATGCACAGTTTTGTTTCGTTTTTTTAGTATATTTGACAGTGAGGTTACTAAATTGTTTGAATATAATCAATTCTAAATCAAACTGTTGTCTTATATGTTCACAATTTCAATTCCATAATGGTACAAAGAAGAAAAAAGGTCTAGCGTTTAGAAAAAAAAAAATCATTTTAATTCTGGTTATTCAAACAGGAAATTAATTAATTTTCTAGTAATAACATTTTTCCATCAAGAAGGAACCTCCTCACAAAATTATTGGCTTTTTATGTTGACGCACAATATAATCAAGTACACGCTCCTTACAGAGAGGTCATGGCAGCCAGTCCAGCCTACATAACCAGAACCTGGTTTCTGATGGATACCTGGCACTAGGTTTTTTTTCTTATTAATTGTCAGTTCTTAACTACCAGTAATTAAATTTTGATTCCCCAACTCTACTGGAAGCACAAATCAGGAAAATCCAAATATTGAGAAACCCTCACTCTAACCGTTTGGATTATTTTACCCAAGTAAGAATGAATAAGGACTTTTGATGGTTTTTAATTAGATTACAATATATGCAATACTGATGAGCAACAATGATGCAACACAAATTAAAACAAATGGAGTGATGCCACTCTGAGTGGGATGATTAGCTTTCAACTCATCTATAAATACCGTGTAGCCTGTACCAAGATAGAGATTTATAAATATCCAATCTGTGAGCCTTTTAGTTTCATATTGAGCGTTGCAGCTGCAGAAACACTGGTGCTGCTGTGTCGTCTGTATTAATTCACTGAGGGCTGATGTGCATCAAGCATACCTGCAAACTCAGAAAGTGTGAAAAGGATGATGAAAATAAAAACCCTTTAGGGGGTCCGGGGGGTTTCCCAGGTATGCCCCCTCCCCCCGAAAAGTGTTACAGAGCATATCATACTGTTGACAGATAACATTTATTTCCAAACAACTATTGATGTCTATAAACAAGATGCCTTTATCACTGGGGAAAAGCACTGTTGTCATTGGCCAAATAAAACAGTGATGCGTTCCATTAAAGATGTTTATTGTGAAGACGATAGCGCATTTTTTCTGTAAGTACCATCCCTGAGGGAGAACTCTTATGACACATTCTATAAAAGCTAAATCATTGCAAAGACGCATTGCAAAGAGGGCGCAGTGGGCATGTGTGCACATGAGGTGGTGCGTGGGTGCAATGGGAAGATCTAACAAGTGAAACCTATTTGCAGCTGGCAAAGCTGTCTTTGCTGACTGTCAGTGTGTCTTTGTTTTCTGAGTTTGCATACTAATATCTCCCCACCTGCTTTGCACACACACACACACACACACACACACACACACAAGCATATTCACACACGCAACTGTGACGGGTTAAAGCCAGTGTGTGTGTAACTGTCTGTGAAGCATCGATAGCATGCTTGGCTGCTCTTAATCCTGCAGCAGTTCATCTGTAATGCGACAAGGAAAATGATCTCTTTCGTCAGGATGTTGAGTTTGATAAACTGCAGCATCTTGTAATGGCTATTCCCAAATTCACACGGCCTGTAACGAGCGTGTCCTGCTCACAGGCAGGCAGTATTTTTAGAGGGTCACCGGTTACCACAGTCATCATCTGAAGATGCCAACATTTCTCTTTTCTTTCTTTTTTAACTCATTCATTCATGCCTGTGGTATGTCAACATGAAAAGAATGATCGATGAAACAAAAACTATTTGCAATAATACTTCAGGCTGGCATATCTTATATATTATACATAATTGACAGCTGCAATTATTTGAGATTATCATAGTGAAACAAAACAAATATCTTATTTCCATGTCACGTTCAACTGTTCAATAGTTGCAGACTGGTGCGCTTTCAATAATGTCACCTGCAATGTTTACTCTGGGTTACCTCAGCAGTATTGGACCAACTGCAATCCACTACCTCATTTTGAAGCCAAATATCACAGCGCAGGCATGGGAACATGTGCTTTCAGGGAAAATGAAAAGAGAGACCTGACTGGCAGCAGAAAGGTGGTCAGAAGCGCTAACAACACTAATCTATAGGAATCATTTTTTCCACCACACGACCCAGTTCACTGCTTGGGGGGGGGGTCCCAGTTGCAGGTCTCTTTCAGTAACTGGCTGATGGCAAAAATGACCCCATTCAACATGGTTAATAAACCAACAATTAAAGAAAAGTTACCAAAGTTTAATAAACAGTATGAATTATCTAGAAAAAAACATCTGTAACCAATCTTCAAATATGCCAATTAACCAAGGATACTATGAACATTCAGCCTGAAAGGAAAACTAGAGGTTTTATTTCTGTTTGAGTCATCTTCCCCATAAAAATAATGTTATTTTTCATGAAGTGTATTTGAATGATAAAACTTAGGTTATTATAGTGACATAAAAAAATCAATAAAAGACAAATAAACCATTAATTTCAATTATATGACAAATAATTGTCTATTAAAATTTCATAATTGTGACAGCCCTAATTATACCAAGACTTTGTCTAAAAGCTGACTGGTCCAGGTTGCTCTGAAGTGATGCAGAGAGTGTAGGAGCACAGCACATTGCTTGAGCTTTGTAATGTCTGAAGAGCTCTGCACTCACATTCCTGTTTGAAGGTGAAGTACTCTGTTAGGTGCCGGCACTCGTGGTTCCCACGCAGGAGAAAGAGTGTGCTTGGGTGGTTGATCTTGAGTGACCAGAGGTAGAGAACACACTGGGAAGAGATACAGCAGAAGAGGAAAAGTCAGCGATGTGAACTAATGAATATAAAATTTAGGGCACAACTATGTTTGAGCCACAGAACATGTGAAAGTTTACTAAACAGATTATTAATCAGTTGACAAATTGGTCCACAATTTTGATCATGTATTCACCTTAAAGTCTGACTGATTGTCAACACGGTCAAATGTCACAATGTTAAACATCTCAAAATCATAGGAAAACTCAAAGTCAAAAGTGTAGGTTTTTTTTAAAGAAATCCTCCCATCTTCTGTTTTGAGCTGTGACACATGAAAACCCCCCAAACACATCCATGTGGATTCAGTCATCTGTAGCACTGAGACTTGAAGGTGTTGCTGCACTCCGGCTGTCAGCACAACTCATTTCAAGGCTGCACTTTTCACATCACTGTGATAGATTTAAAATGACTCCAGCTTCATAAACTTGTTTCAATTTCAAAAATAAAAAAAACTAATGATAATAACACTTCCACAGACTTGTTGACAAAATATTCAAATAAAAACAAAGCTTGTTTATTCCCATCATGTGGAATTCTGAAGTTCTTCATCCTCCAAAGAGGAGTAAGTTTTTCATTTTGTGTAAACCTCCAGCTGGTAAAGATTTGCATCAGATTGGCAAAAAAATATAAACCATCTCAGGAGTCTCCAACTCGTTTTGGTGGGATTTAAGGGCTGCATGTGCCCTCAGTTTAGTGCAGCAACTTCCCACAATATCTTTCCCCCCTCACACAACAAGTTTTGCTCCTACTCTCCCTCCTGTAGTCTCTGACCCTCGCATTTGTATACAAGTGACAACAACGTCCAATGACAGGACACGCACAAAGATAATCGGGCATCCAACAGATGTTTGATCTTCAAAAACATTAAATAGCAAACTTTTACTACAATTTTGAGCACAAGACTTGGCATCTAATCAAACTTGAAATAATTCACTTCCATCAACATATTGCCATAATTTTGAACCACTTGAGATTCAAAACTCAACACATGTGCAATCATATTTCCATGACATGTTTTTCTCTCACCATCTCATATTATATAGGAAGCAATAGCATGTTTACCCTCAGACCGCATTAGAGGCTCTAACAAAAAACATTAAGACAGCAACATTTTCAATCCAAAGGAACATCCTTTGTCCTCGGTGCTCAAACAAGGCACTGTTCAATAGCTGCCACTTGTCACTCCCAGCCCACTCTTTAAACATGCACTAACCGTGGTCTGCTATTAAGTCAGTGGAGCAAGATGCCAAAGCAACAAGAGCCAGTAGGTGTGCATTCCCCCAACTAACAATGCTAATAAAAAGGAGTGGGGGAGGCACCGCTACCTTGTCTTATTCGCTTCCATTATTGAGGAGAATATCGACTCGAGCTGTGGAGTTTAGGTAAATCTGCTGAGGGAGCTGTCAGTGTGACTTGATTTCAACTGTGCGGAGGCGGAAAGAGAAGGCTATGTCTGGAGTGGCTGGAAGCTGACATGGGTTTTAATAAGAGCCCTTTGCTCTCTTTTAGATAGCCTAGACAGGGGGAGGAGAAGAAAGAAAATGGTACTAAGCTCTGTGATGCAGACAAACACTGACTACCATCACCTTAGACTTATTCATGCACACATTTGCACATGTGCACGCACTTTAGTCTGAGCCTTGTATGTGTAGAGACTAGGCTGAAGCTAGGAGAGTTTTTCCAGGGTCTCACTATCTTGGATAAGGGAGAATTTCTTCAGTAGATGAAGAGCACACAGAATAAAACAGTGTTTACAAATTGCTGGTGTGCAACGGTAATGCATCACATTAAGAGGCAGTGATGACTCTTTTATGTTACCTAGGCAACCACATCCTGATATCCGTTCTCCTATATCTGTCTTACTGCATGCGTTACTGAAGTGAGCTATGTGGCCTTTAAAATCAAGACTATTTTTCAGCCTTACAAGTACACAGAAAGCAGGAGATTTGAGCCTTTTGCTTTTGCCTTGTGGTGACTTTACAACTGTAAAACATAAAAGGTGCTTTCTCTGATATGTAGATAGACATGACACATTTCACACATTTCACTCTGAGCGTCACTAACTAATGACTTTCATTACTTATCGTCTTCCACTAATGCATTAAAGCCCCATTCAGACACTGTCATGCTTCTCTTTGACATAAAAGCAAACTGACATAAGTTTATCCTCCCTCTTCTTCTGACAATGAACATCAACACAACAGTCAGCAAAGAGGCCGAGGTGCACATGTTTAAGCAAGGTGAAGAAAAACATTTTATTCATTTCTTAACGTAAGTGCATATCACGTGTCTGACTGGGGCTCGTCTGAAAATTGCCAGAAAAAGCTTTATCCTGCTGTGCTCAGGATGACATTTCAAAATCCTAATTTCATGCAAACATTAATTTTAAACCAAAAAGATGGCATTTCTAATGATATCAGGATGACTGCTGTGCTCAATATTACAGTCAAAACAGCTGTGATCAATTACTATTGGGTGAGGTTTGAACCAGTGTCGGCAGCAGGATATAGAGACTCTGAACAAGTACGTCCTTCAGTAATGGTGAGTGAAGGAGGAACTTTAGTTACACTGATACATGCTGTGGCTTAGAGAAGCCAAACTGTTTAAGCTGGCCAATGCTTCCGCCAGAGCTGCAGTTCGGAGTTCTGACATCAGTTTCCGACAATCGCAAACATGGCAATGATGGAGGAGAAAACATTCTCAGAATGGGCCATAGAAATACATTTCATCTTCTTCTTCTTTGTTCTTTTCACTGGTCGCACCTCAGCTATATCGCACAACACTGCCCCCATGGTGTCCGGTGGTACTCTGTTTGCTCCATCAGGGTATGCATCCACAAGGGCCCGACAAACAGACCAATTTACGTACATAAATGATGCAGAAGACAAACAAAATGCTTTGTATCCTTCTTTGGCGTAGAAATGGTCCTTTAGAGTTCTGCCGTGATTTGGGATCTGTGTTGCAAAGTTATACAAAGTACTATTACGGTGAATAACCAAGCGGGGTTTTGTTAAATGACAAGAGATAAGAGACACGTCGGTCATTCTCTGACCATCCCTGAGCTGCATTTCACCAGCCGCTTGATGTGGTCTTATACCTGGACCAAAATAAACCTCTTTCTCTTGAATAATTCAAAGGAGAGTTCTGCAATGATTCTGAGAATGTGCGTTAGTTACTCAAATCATGTCACCTAGATCTCTACAGAACATTTAAAACCAACAAGGTTATCCGAAGAGCTTCAAAGAGCGAAATTACAATTTCCGGAGGTGGAAATCCTGTTGGTTCTGTCCGCCTCCAGCAGCAGATCTGTGTGCAACAACATTTTTTTCTTTCTTATAGTTTGATATGGGACAATTTAACAATATCTCTCCTTTTTTTTTAAAAAAAAGTAAAAGATCTCTCCTTGATCCCAAATCATTTACTGAACTCCTTTCTGCAGAATTGATTTGTTAGTATATTGTTTCAGAATATTGTTAGATAATATTTGTCTCTTGCTATCAAAAGCAAATGTGCTTCAAATATATTTTTTTAAATAATATATATATATAATATATAAAAAACTGAACTTGAATTAGTGAACCAAAGAGAGATGTTTGGTTGGCTTCAAACTCAGAAGAAATTAATTCTTTCTTCCTCTCCGTCACTCTGGGGAGAGACAAAAGCAATTTCCACATGACCTCTAAATGGATGCTTTATCACCATATATGGCTAATTGGGGTTGTTTCTGAATGCAAAAGATCATGGATGGGCATGAGCAGGTGTTAGTACGCTAATTACTTAATAACATGCGTATGACTAACTGCCATTCGTTTGATAAATCTGGATTTTTTTTTTGTACTTGCAAACATTATAAATTTTATTCGTAGGATGGAATTTAGGATATTTTTGAAGAAAAATTGATAAACAAGGGCCCAGGTCTGTTAGCACAACTGATTGGCTAGCATGACATCAGCACAACCAGCAAGAGCATCTACTTATTGCAAAGGAGTTATTATTTTAATCCTGCATACATTAAACACACAAGTTGTTCAGATATAACAAATCCAGGTTTCTCAGAAGGGAGTCGGCTCTCATTGTGCTGACACACTGAGCCGATTCAGTTGCAAACAACACATCACTCGCCATCGGCCTCTTATTCCCACACAGGTTTCAGTCCCTCTTTTCATCTGGTGGCATTTCACCCTCCTCACTGCTTAACCCAGCCAGCGCAGATCAGACGGAGGACAAAGTACTGACATATAGGTCCATAAGGACTTTTAACTCTATTCTGAGAAAATGTCTTTAATTTTTTCCTTTCTTCTCTGCAAACACTGAATACTTTATGAGAAACTGCTATACTTGATAAGTTGTAGTGGGTTGTTTTTGTTTGTTTTTTACATTATGATGAACACTTCAAACTAAGCACTAAAATCAGATCAAGTTCAGATCTTAAGAGAAATCTTTGTAGAATTCTGGTACACTATAAATGTGTAAGTTCACATGAACGCTGCTTGTAGGTCTTTGGGTTTTAACTAGAGCCGTCAAAATTAACACATCAATGCAAAGAGATTCATCCGTGGAATTAATGCAGTGCTTTATATTACTTTCTGCATTAACACCTAAATAAAAGTTATTACTCATGCAATATCAAAAATACAAATTTGGCATTATCTCAAAGAGAGAAGGTGATTTCGGGTATGTAGGTGCTTTGTCACAACCATAAACATAATCTACAAGGCTGTTGTTGAACACATTTAATACTTATTAAGATAGTTCCCTGAAAAAGCTTTTTCTATTCTGTTACGCCATATTAACAAACTATTGCAATACAGGGATTTCGATTAATATGTCTTTCTAAATCATGAAACTGGGCCACAACTGTAACAGCCATGAATACAAGCTCATTGCAACCACACCTCTCAGGAAATGGATCATTATAAGAAAACTGGAGTCCACTTTGTGCAGATACAACACAGATTTATATCCCAGTGCTCTACCTCATTTAACTCTCCTACTTGACATGTATGAAGCGCTCTTTGGCAGCGTCTCGGAAACAAGAATTGCTCCGAATTGAGTTCATGATTCTCTGGCACGATTTTTTATTTTTTTTTTCACAAAATGTTTCCTCTGTTTCCAGCTACGACTGAAGGAGGCCAAAATATTCAACTCTTGAATCTTTCATGTATCTCTACAGGGAAAAAATACAAAAAAGAAATACAAAAAGAAAGTGACTCAGTACATCATCACCTATGATTAGCCTTTTAATAATAATAACAACAACAACAACATTGAGGGAGATGGCCTTTACTTGACTCTTGTCTGTTGTGATGCAGGTCAGTTTATCTTCTCTTAGGCTCCAAGATGAGAAGGCATACTTCTGTATGTGTCTGTCATGGGGGGGGGGGGGGGTGTCTGTCTGTAAGCACCAGCTTTTGATAATGAAATCAGATGCTATAAAATGACCCGTCAGGCTCAAATACAGCTCCAACTGGACCATAAATCAGATGTTGCTGGAAAATTGGCAATTTCCCGCAATTCTGCCCCGACCAAAATGCGCTGCTTATTGAACATGTCGGGGAGCTACGTTTGTAAATTAGTAACGGGGGGGGGGGGGCTTGGTTTACAGTTTGTCGAGGGTTTATTTTTTTTCGTTTTCCCTC
>JAOXYM010000012.1:26592622-26603078 GCA_028567055.1 Leptatherina wallacei | reverse complement strand
ATCTGAGGACTGGTGTTATATGATCCACTTTCCTGGTCTTAGTGAGGACTGGTGTTATATGATCCACTTTCCTGGTCCTAGTGAGGACTCAAGCAGCAGCATTCTGGACTAACTGCAACTGTCTGATGGACTTTTTAGGGAGACCTGTAAGGACAGTCTAGCCTAAAAGCAATAAATGCATGGACAGGTTTTTCTAAATCCTGCTGAAACATCTGTCCTTCAATCCTCAATGTTTCTTTAAAGATGCATTACATAACTTTCCAACCTTAAAACTCTGCATTCCTGACTTGTTTGATGGCACACTGATATTGATTATGCATATTTGTGGAGCTGTCGCTGCCCAGAAGCGTCCCAGGCCGAGAAACCACACTTCACTTTTTTTATCTTCTGGGACGCCACGTCACGTTGCAGCTGAGTTTTGCTCACATGCTACCAAGCGAATATAAACACAGAGGCCATTTTGAATGTGTACCATAGCTGATTTAGCAAAGAAACGTGATAAGACATTATCAGAATATGAGAGGAAAAGAAAGAGGGAAAGGGACAGAGCAAGAAACGAGATTCTCTTTTACTGGCTGGAGAGAACTCACTGTACAGGTAGGATGCAAGATGGATGCCGAATTAGCCGTTGATAGGGGGCAAGTCACTGAAAAAATCTGCAAAAGCTCAGTGGGGCGTCTTTAAGTGGCAGCAGACAGACTTCATGTGACAGCTGATATTCAGGGCTGATTCCGTGCCAACTCCCAGATTTCTGGCTTGGTTGTTGGTTTTTAACTTATCTATTAGAAGCTGACTTTTAATCTTTCTTCCTAGGCTTCAAAAACTATGATCTCAGTTTTTTCTTCATTTAAATGAAGGCCCTTCTGACACCTCCAATCTTTAATTTGATCAATGCATCTGATCAGTGTTTGAATCAGGCTATAGTTTCCTGGTGAGATGATAATGTAAATTTGTGTGTCATCGGCATAATTATGGTAAGATAATTTTAGCAAGCGGGAGCATGTAGATGTTGAACAGCAGTGGCCTCAAGATGGAGCCTTGGGGAACTCCACAGGTTATTTTTGTTAGTTCCGATTTATAGTTACCTATATACACAAAGTAGTCCATGTCAAGCAACCTACCGGGCAGACACATGAAAACTGCCAAAGCTGCAGCTCCTTGAACAGCTATTTGAGACTCCCTCTACTAGCATGTCATTCACCATAAACCTCCATGTTAAACATGGAGATCGGAATCAGCCATGCTTGCATATTTCAGATATTTGGTGTCTGCAGGCCTACCTGTTATAGGCGCCTCTACTTCCAGCATGCACTTCTCTTGACGGAGGATGTTGGCCCCATCATTAATGATCTTGAGGGCCACGTCCTCTTCTACCCTTCCCTCTTTGACCAGGTGGTTGCGGAGCAGCTCGGCATTGGGCTTGGTATCTTCAAACAGCTCTTTTATAGTCAGCTTATGTTGTGGAGGGTATGGCACAGCTGTTAACATAAAGAGAATCGTTTATTAAAAATTAAGAGTTTAAGCAAAGGTATTCATGTTGTAAAGACATCCATAAATCTACAAAGAAACAGTTTAGCAGTTTCCCCCCACACCAATTTAATACTTCATTTATATTAACCACATTACACATATTTGACAAACACATCATTTACTTTTTTACCATTTAAATAAGTGACATCTACAATAGTAGAACAAGGTGTAGTGTTTTGATTCAGCTACCATTTCCTTCTTACTTGCAAAACAAACTATCACATCAGCCCCATCCTGCTCAATACAAACACACTGGATCATGACACAGTCGCAGTTGCAACTGGTTCAACAATTTTTTTTTGAATTTTTGTTGTTTTATTTTCCTACGAAAAAAAACATGAAGCTAAAAAATGTTGCAACCTTTTGAACAAACCTTAATTAAAATCTATGCAAGGCCATCTGTCTTTTGTGTTGCTGCTCTCTGCTTCGAGCACAGAGATGGAAACCTTATCTCAGTGAATTACTGATACAAAAAAAAGGGACTTATTTTTTCCATGAACAACGTGACAGCTGACATTTTGTTTTAACACAAATAACAATCAGTGCAGAAAATAATTAGTAAAAGGTGTGTTGCAAGGTACCATATGTAATATACATCTCCCCTCCACAAGTGTAATGGCTTATATGAATACTGACTAATGACAGCAAATGGGCTCAAACTGATTGTCTGTGAAGTGCCTTGAGATGACATTGTTGTGAATTGGCGCTATCCAACTTAAGCTGAACTGAATTGATGTAATTTGGGGCAAAACATTATTACATTATTATGGTCGGCCAATGACTGTAAATCCACAGCAAAGGTAATATGATCCAGGAATTAAGTGTGAAGCAGTAAAAAGGTTATTCATGTCAGGCTACCTTTACTTAAGTATCAATTACTAGATATGAGCTTTGTATTAATTGAGCATACACTTACATGATCATACCAGGTAAGATATGTGAAAGAAAAACAACTAGAGGACGTGCACCTCACCTGACCCTCCCCCTCCCTCAGTAAGCTGCTCCAACACCTACACAATCCTTTTACTGTCATCACAAAGGTCAATGCTTTTAAGGCTGAGACCTGAGAGTTTCATGATCAAAACGTTGTTATGTGCACATGCACAACAAGAGAAATTGGGCCATTTATCACTGAATGTTTATCACTGGGACAACTGTACAGTAAAGATACTGTCGTACTACGACTACATCAGGTAGAGCTTAAATGAAAACAACTATTTTCTACTCTAAAAAAGACAACGGTGGAATTTGTTAAAGCTTTGTTAATAATGTTTTGGGCTCAGCTGATGCTGCAACTATAGCTATTCTCAGCTGATTCGGCAACACCATTGTGCAATGTGCAACACCGGTTTGGTAAGTGTGAATTACAAAGAACAGTGGTAGGTCAACAAGGACGTCTTTTCAGCATCACTAATCAAATTAAGAACCCATATGTGAAAATGGCCACCATGTTTCTATGTTTGCTACCATGTTTGTGCTAACAAGTAAGCTAACTGTATAATGTAAAGGGATTCCGAGTAAAGGTATCTGTGTAGTCACCTATCTGTACGGTGTCAGCACTGAGATCAAAATTAGTAAATGCTCAGCTTGCTGTTAGTTGTGGGTTAGCTTTTTCTCGTCATTACAGATTTTTTTTTTTCAGTTCACATGAAAGGAGTTAGTGGTAAATAAACAGGAAACAGATGAGAGTTTTTACTCCCCCTCTTTGTTATTTGGCACACTAAAAAAGGATAGATTTATAAATAATCTCCTAATACTCTACTCCCTTGTGGTGACCATTTTTCAAGAGCAAAGCCACTAAAGCCACCTTTAAGTGTTATTATTGCATGCAAGGTTTTAAAAAAGGGCTTGCTCTATATTAGTGTATCAATACTAGCAGCAGCTTCATCAGTTAATAAAACTATGTAAGCTCATAGTTGCAGATTAATCTGCATTTGTTCAAATGAATAATGGACTGTGTTCCCAGCTCTCTCGCTCCTTGGACTAAAAGAGGTAAAAAGGATTACAGCTGGTATGCCCAATAACAACCCAGGCAGCAAATGCATTATGCCACCAATTACTTATGGTGTGAAGCCAGCCTGTAGAGCCGCTGTACTTTAAGGACTAAAATCAAAAGTCCTGAATCAATACGGGAATTACAAACTACATTTCTGTAGCTTTAAAGGTTAAAAACATTTGCACTTGCACTGATGATATGATTCAAGAATCCCGATATCTCCCAAATCCACAGGTCAGTGCACAGGATTTCCTGTGCCATCAAACAAGACATAAATATCAATATCAGCGTGTGGAGATCAGTATAATAAGGCAAAGGCAGTCAACAAGAAAGAGAAAGGCTTATAGCGAACGTTACCACACCCACACAAAGCATATCAAAGTGCAATATGAAAGCAGTATTAATGATTTTTTGTGTGTGTGCATTTACTAATCAGTCATGCAGTGCATGAGTGCATAGAGACCCATGTATTTGTCACTCCATTTCTGTTGGAAATAGGACACAAGATATACAGCTTTTGTGTATTTTTAAGGAAATACTGGGCACATTGTTTTTATTGCTGGTCCATTTGAGGCTTTTTGTACTAGCAATAACAGGAAAAAGACAGTAGGCGGTGTTTGACTGCAAGAAATAGTCACAGGTAACTGATGTTAGGTTGCAGACAGTGGGCAGCTGGAGCACGGCTAGCCTAGCTGAGGACAGACTGTGATGTGTCGACCGGTGTGGTATAAATAAACAGTAAGTGCTCTCAGGCCTACAAGGCACGGCCACGAAGAGAGCTGTAAGCTGAGGTACGAGCCCTAAGAACAGATTAGGTAAAGCCTCTATTAGCCAAGGCTTCCAGATTCAGGGACTGTTTACTTAAAAGCCTCATCACACTGAAGGAAGGACCTACACGAACAAAGCAGGCTCTATGAAAACACTGAGACAGAACGGGAAGCATCATGAGCATGGAGCAACCAGACCGTAAAGCCTTTCAAAGTCGTTGCTGTTTTGACCAAATTTACAAGCATTTGCCAGAGGGCTGGCAGTTATTACCCATACTGCACCACAATAACTGGCTTCAATGCCAAAGAACTGAACACTCCAGCTCAACGGGAATTACTCTCCTGCCTTTCAATTATAATAAGGACAAAAAGAAAATATTAAATCTGGATTACATTTCAAGCACAATAAAAGGTGTAACCAGATAAAAATAGATCTGCTGCAACAGACCAGTTTATAATGGAACATAGACGACAGCAAAGGGAGACACATTTTCCAGCACATAACCCGCTGAAGAAAAATGTTTTATTTAAAATAAAGTGCTAATTATAAAATGATAACCTACCACCACCCTGAGAATGGCTTCTTGCTAGAAACTGCCTGACCTAATTAGCATTAATGTTTGATGAACTCCTCAAAACCACAAAAACACGGCGGGCCAATGCTGCGCTGCATCAACACCCACATTCTGGCATGACAACAAACGACTCAAGAAACAAAGACAAGTCTATCTACCATCCTGCCCACCGAGGATAATGTTTTCGACAGCGATATGAGCCCGCGTCTAGAATATGTTCACTATTGTTTCAAAATGGGCACAATAGCGGAGGCTTGAATTACAAAGATGCGGCTGGGTAGAGATGAATGGAGCGGACTGTGGCTGGATGAATCATGAAGTCCACTTCAGATTGCTCTAATTATCAGTGAATGCATTACCCTCCAAAGCTATACAGCCAGGCTCGGGGTTTATTTGCCATCTCAATCAGTCAGTCATATGGAGTGGTACCTGCATACATCCCCCCCCTCTGGTCTCTTATGATTGGACACAAGGGGCCTTGCTTCAACATCTTTCAATTTGTTTCAAAGATGAAACAAATAATTTTCACAAACAACACACAAGACTCCCAGAACCAAATGTGGCATTACTCATTTCATAAGGTCATGTGACATAACATACCTATCATTTGCTGTAGCGAGAAAAAACTCATGAACAAATCATTGAGTAAACAAGTAGATGACAATACTCAGTAAAAAAAAAAAAAAAAAAAGATTTAATCTGCTGACTGCAGCCTTCCTAAACCAAAGCTGTCCTTACAGTAGTTTACAGTTCTGTCTTCTTTCCTGTAACAGCCCCATTCTCTCTCTCTGGCCATGTTGGGAACATCACTGGGGAGATTCTTTCCACAATTAACTCACTCTCTCCCTACTGGCTCACACTTTGGCATTCCAGTCCTCTGGCAGGACACTCTCCCAGTGCCCTTGCAGACAGCCAGCGATGTGGGCTGCTCTGGCATTAATTAGTGGTACTGGTGAAGGTGGTAGTGATTGTAGGGGTGGGGTTCTCTTCAATGGGAGTTGCCGCAGACTCAGCTCAGCTTGACCAAACATAACAAATGGTGTACAGTCAGTTCAGTGAATCATAACAACCTCAGTGTGAAGGATTTTTTCATTTTTCTGGCTCTGCTACTCAGACCAGGATTGGGCTTTTCCCTGAGTTTGTTTGTTTTTGTGTTTGTTAGCTGGATTGCTAAAAAGAAAAACAATAACAAGGGACACATTTGTGTGACTTTTTCCTACAAGTGTTCAGGCATGGATCAGCTTAGGAGTGATTAACTTTTGATGCTGATCCCGGTCCGGATTTGGATCGGATTTGGATTGCTCTTGTTTTGCTTTTCACCCATTCCTAACATCAAGAGGAACTGGATACGTCAACTTTGATTACAGTCTCAACAATCACTCATGAAAGATGCTGTGATTCATGGTCATCCCATGGTTAAAAAAAAAAACTAATCGTGTATGGCATCTGATCTAACCACTCTACATCACATTTTCATTTGCCACAAATTACTTAAAGAGACAAGCGTTTCCAGAAGCTACAGGTGGTTTCCAGCTCGTTCAGCAGCTAAATGTGCCAGTCAAAGAAATTATGAGGCGAGCAGCGAAACGTATCAAAATAATGTGTAGTAATGTTTACTCACCTTTTATCAGCCGTTCCGTGGTGGACTGTTTCTCTTTGTCCTTTTCTTTATCTTTTCCTGACATCTTTATTTCGACTAGAGGCTATGTTTTAGGTTAAAAAAACAAAAAAATCTTGTATAGTTCTGGTAAAATCCAGCTAGCGTAAGGAGGAGCTAGCACGCAAGTCTGGCGGTCACCTCCGTCTTGACTTGTGGTTAGGGTCAGAGGCACAACTTTTATCTTTGTTCTTTCTAAAAGAAAATCGTAAAGAAGTTAACAAAGGAGGTCCAGCTTTTGTCGCAGTTTGACCAGCCAATTACCAAGCTAGCTCACAGCAACATTAATGCTAACGAATAATTACAGCTCAAAGTAGTCATTTATGACACAGATGCTTAAATGCAGTAAATAAATGCGCGCGACCGCTGGTGTGTAATAGTTATGGAGAAAAGCCAACAATACCTGGATATAGCTCAGATGGAGGCTGCCGTTTGCAGCTAATCCGATTTAGTTACTCTTTTCCAGCTAGTTAGCCAGCTAACATCTTAACGTATTGGCAAGTCGGTGGACAGGCATAAGCAAGAACGGAGGAGTGGGGTCTCATCTTGTAAATGCCAGTCCTTAATTGTAAGAAGAAGAGGAAAAAAAGAAAAGAAAAAGAGGGGAAAAGGTGAGAGCAGCAGGTAGAGTCGCCTTTATTTAGTGTGCATAAACGGCGCAAGTCCTCCCAAAATGCAGGCAGCGTCTTGACGGTGTGTCCTACTCCTCGGATTAAACTCTAATCTGACAGTGAGTGAGGAGCAGCCAGCGGCGGATTTCCTTCAACATGGTGGAAGCGATGTGACGTGACTATGGAAACGTAACACGTGGTTTTTGGGGCGCGTTCAATAATAGGAATCATCCCCCTGGAAGGACTTTGGTCCCGTACGAATCAATGTAGAAAAGTTAGATACCTCTGTCGTTGTGATGGGGTAAAATATCTGCTTCTAAAATACCCTTTAATGTGTCTTGTAGATATATTTTTAGTCATATTTGCTTGTCATGTCTAACTACATGAGAACAATTTATGGATTGTCCTTCCAGGGGCGGTTTTAGGCTCTTTAAACTTTGGGGGCTCAGTCCAGCCTATTAGGACAGGGGTCACCAACCTTTTTAAAACTGAAAGCTACTTCATGGGTAGGAGTCATCTGAAGGATTACCAGTTTGAAACACTCATAAAAAATGTGCTCAATTGCCTTTAATTATACATTAATGCTAAAGAATAATGAAACTAATCTATGTGAAGACACTGATCACATTAATGAGTTCTCAAAATAACAATTAAGAATGGCTTGAAAAGATGGGAGATATCAATATTCAACACTTTGTTTCTATTATTATTTGCAATAGTTTACATTTTCAGATGTCCATTTCTACATTTAACATTTCACCAGCTAAAATTATTTTCTAAGATTCTGTCATTTTCAAATATATATAAATGGAAGAGTGAATAAAAAAAAATAGCTACAGAATCAAACTAAATTTTAAACTCAGCTCACTGGTGAGTTGTGCTATTTTTAGAACAAGCCTGTGGGCACCTCATAATGTCTCGGGGGGCTACCTGGTGCCTGTGGGCA
Organism: Leptatherina wallacei; assembly: GCA_028567055.1. Classification (NCBI taxonomy): domain Eukaryota; kingdom Metazoa; phylum Chordata; class Actinopteri; order Atheriniformes; family Atherinidae; genus Leptatherina; species Leptatherina wallacei. The sequence goes on along the minus strand of JAOXYM010000012.1, from coordinate 26,594,996 downwards.
CCATGTTGGTGACCCCTGGGTTAGGATATGAATCTTCATACAAAAGTTGCATAATGTTCAAGTAATTTAAATGTACAATGAACAAACTACATAAACTCTAAAGAATTTTTAAAAAAACATAAGTGCAGCGTAATTATCATACTTTATTCTTTTTATTGTTTACTGCTGGAGTAAAACATTAAGAAAAAAAAAATGGAGCCTTGATATCGATATGATGAATTATCTGTTGCATACACAATACATTTTTACAAATAAACCTACGCTTCCTAGAGATTTTAGTTTTGTGTGACAGAGGTTGCTTTTGAATTGAACTGTGTTAACTCTGTATCTACAACCTTCTTCATCTATCCAGGTCTCATCAAGTCTTGACGGTCTTTTGCTCTTTCTATCTCCCCTGATCATAACTTCATTCTCTCCAGTCCTGGTCTTTGTCAGGTTGCAAGCATATCCGAAATCAAATTGCATTTCTTATTTTTTTGAACTAATGATCAGACAAAAGAGATGTTACTTATCTGCTTATTTAGTATCAACCTAACCAAATTAGGAATCTGAATCCAAAATATTAGGGAATAGATAAATGTAGGCAGAAGATGCTCTTTAAGTCAGAAATGCACTCATTCAGCACCAGACAGGTGCTTTCTCAAGCTGGACACCAGCTCACTAAGCACAAATTTAACCTATACCTCTGTGCCAATCACAAGGCTGCATGTCACATGATAGCACAGCTAGGTTCCCTGTGATTGGCCAAATGTTGCCAATTGAATGGGTATTTTTATAAGCAGAAATGGATCATTTTGTAACTTGACTGAAAAACTTCATGAATGCAAGAAAGGTACTCTCCACTTCAGAAACCACAGATGAAAATGCATTTGATGAGGGGGCACCTGCTGCAGAAGTAGCAGCTGATGAGCAATAAGACTAAGCACAAATTAGAGAAGACTTGAAAATAGGCAAATATTAATCTGAAATCTTCTTGATATTTTCTCTAAACTAAACAAACCTAACAATTTTATGCAAGCTTGCAACACATTCAGCTGTATGATGGTCCCTGCTCCATCTCTGCATCTGTTTGGTATGTTGCATTTTATGTCTCTTTCAGAGAATGTACATTATTGTAATCTTCTCCACCGTCACCATGTTTGCTATTGTCTGAAACTGATATCGGAAGTTAGAGGTCAAGTCTAAACTCTGCACTGCCCTCTGGTGAAGTTATTGCCTAACAAGAATTTCTGCCTTGATGGCTCAGCTTCAGATATTTCGCAAACGTTGCACATTGTGTATTTCAGTCTTATCATTTTCAGCTAATTATTTTTCCATCTAATTTTATCTTAGAGATTTTTTTTGTTGATTTCTGGGTATTTCTTATATTAATCTGCCCTAACATAAGAATTTCAGAGTTTAAGATAGTACATAGCTATAGTCATTTTCAAAAGTTTGTCTAGTTACTTATTTTCTCGTGAAGTCTGCTTTACTACTATAAATGTTTCTGGACCTCTGAATCAGACTGTGGATGAAGATCTTTCATCTTTGTTAATTGAGCTTGTTAGTGAAGAAGTACCCCTCTGCTGCAGCAACAGGAGTCAACTTCTTTCTTTAGTTCCTAAAGACTCACTGACCTGCCCCTCTTATCTCAGCTCAATTTTCTCTCCTACTCTTTCAATCTCAAACTGGTCCAGACTCCTGCAACACACAAAGCTGGCAATACTCTTGGCTTGGCACTGACCAGAAACTGTTCCACAGCCAATCTGTCAGTCACCCCGCTGCACCTCTCAGTCCACTTCCTGGTTAAATTATCCGTCCTCCTTCCTCACATCACTCAAGCAGCTCCAAAAATGGTTTCCTACCGCAGAAACCTGAGATCTTTCAAACTTACATAGCTGTCTGATAAAGTTCACTCTGCCCTCCCTTCCAACCCAGAGTTCTCATCCGTCAGTAGCTACAGAAACACTCTGCTCCTCTCTGGTCTCCTCCCTGGAGAAACTCTGCCCTCTGGTGTCAAAACCAGCTGAACAATATCCTCCCAGTCCATGGCTCACTGAGGTTTTAAGGGACCACAGAGCAGGACTCAGGGCAGCAGAAAGAAAGTGGCCTAAATCAAACCAACAGACTGAACAGAGTGATCAGGTGTGCTGGCTCTGTGGTGGGGATGGAGCTGGAGTCTGTGGTGGAGGTTGCAGAAAAGAGGACGTTGGACAAACGGCTGAACATCATGGATGATGTCAGCCCCCCTCTGCATGCCACCATCACGGCACAGAGGAGCCCTTTCAGCAGCAGCTGCTGTCTCTGAGCTGCTCTACCTCAGGAACTCCTTCCTACCCAGGGCCATCAGACTGTTTAACAGCACACTAGGCGGGGGTAGAGGGGCACCACAGTG
>JAOXYM010000012.1:26556309-26581299 GCA_028567055.1 Leptatherina wallacei | reverse complement strand
CTGTGGAAGTAGATTATTGTGTGTAAAAGAAAAACTTGTGGCACTGTTTCTTAATAATTCATGCATGAAAGGGTTAACCCCTTAAAATCTGGTCATTTTTGTGGAATAACCATTTTACTGGACTACTCTTACTGGACCCTCGCAGTGCCATTTGCAACTGGAATACAGTATGGCGTCAAAGATAAAGTGCATTTGCAACTGGTCTGAAATAAGCATTTACTGAATCAACAGTTATGATTGTCGCCTGATGTTATACATCATACAAATCTCAGGACTCTTTGATTTCCAATGGTGTATAACATGTGTAGGTACTTGGAAAGGAGACTGAGTAAAATACATATTCATTTGTCATGTCCCGCCCATGGCACATCTGGTAGCAACAGGTTTAAAAACATCTATTAAGGAGCATCATGGATTGGAATTAGTTTGAAGTGTGTAGATTTCCAGTTTGTGCAGTCATTTATCACCGGTTCGCAGTTAAATAAAGGCCAGTTTAAAAAAAGGCGTGCAAAGCAAAAGTAACCAAATCTAATGATGACATAAAGGTACTGCCAAGCCAACTTCTCCTCAATCCTCCTTCTAATTAGGCGCAGTGTTTCTGTACATGTTCAGCTGTCTGAACATGTGCGTCCTGTCACAGAACTACAGTGGCCTGGAAGTGCAAAACAAATTTACATCCACCAGAACTCTTTTACGAGTTCACAGAAACACTTTGACATTTCGACCAAATGTTAAAGCTTTTCGGTCGAGATGCTAAAATATTTTGGTCAACTTGTAAAAAAAAGTGTTTCGGTGGATGTAAATTTGTTTTGCAATTCCAGGCCACCGTACAGAACAGCCGATGATGCAACTGAGCATGCCAGCTCAACTATGAGGAGAAGTAACAAGTTAGAAACATGTTTATGAAGCTGGTAAATCGTCTCCAGGACCATGTTAAAATAAAAACTGTTTTTGTCTTTAATACATGAAAAGGATCAATTTATGTTTCAAGTTCTCCTCATACTCCTTCGCTGTACACCAACATGTTTCTACAGTGGCCCACAAGGAGCAGCAAAGACACACATGTGGGTATTAAACCGTGTTGAAATCCACATTTTATGCCACAGATGTCTCAACATCCTGAAGACAACCCATAAAGGCATGACACCTTCTTCAGTTTTAATCAGTAAAGGCAAAAGGACAGATCATAAAATGCCACTATACACTCCAAACAGGCCGTACAAAGTGTGACAGATAATGGAGGCAATGTCAGACACACCTTGTAAATAACTTCGACAGCTAAGCTGAACTCAGGAATAGGAGTGCCAGGCCCACTTCCTGTAATACAGTAATGGTGGGTAGGATACGAGAAAAAAAAAAAGGAAAAAATAACTGAATTTCAAATGATTTTAGTGGTGAATAAATGCATGAAACACATTTTTCTAATGTTTAAAACAGTGGCTGCTGTGTGTATGAACGTGACAGACATTTGCTATGAAGCCTGTAGAACTGGTTGGCACAGCTGAGCCTTGTCAGAGTCTGTATGATCAAGATCAGGAATACTTCACTGATTAACTTTACAAGCAGCAGACCAGCCCTTTTCATGTTACATAAACAATCCAACTTGTACGTTTGCTTATAAATCTGCTCATCTGAAATATGATGGGAAAATTTTTTTTGAGAGAATGAAGAAAGCTAAATTTCTATTAAATTCACAGATCGCCGATACTTATCTGTGAATTGTTGACACTAAATTCCAAAAACACTTAGCTTTACAGATGCAGTAGAAATCTTTTACAGTCTAACTCACGCTCACAACAATGTGGACTCTCCGGCATCTAAGTGGCCCTCCTTCCGCACAAAGCTGCGATTCTCTGGGTGAGCAGAGAAAACACACAGCCTGGGCCCGGAGATCATGAGATGGCCATTTAGTAAATGAAACCGCATCAACTTTGGCTGTTTTTTTGGCCTGCCCAAGCGCCTCTCTCCCTCCCTCCCAGTCCCATTATGTACCACTCCCTCCCACCCCCCGGGGCTGTTATACACAGCTTGACTGGCAGCACAATGATCCACTGAAGCAGAGGGAGATGGTTCTGTTTGAAGGCAGGGAGCTGGCATTTTGACCTTCAGAAGCTACTGGACAGTAAAAAAAAGCAATGTCACATATCCTTGACAACAGGATGGCGAGGGGGCGGAGCTGATGGTACGAATGTATGCAAACAACAACTCAACGAGCAGCAGCATTTTGAATCTTTCATCTGGGTCAAACAGCTACTTTTCTCTCAGCTCCAAGCATGACTGTCCTTGCCCAGCTGCTCAACAGCAAATCCACAACTAGGACGGCTAGTGCATGGAAGGCGCGGGGGGGGGGGGGCAGGGGGACACTGGGTAACCTACATTTCACTAAAAGCCAGAGCTTGCCGTCATCTAACAAAACCATGCTGCATTAGCGTACCGAGAACTGCAGTCCAGCAGGAGTTTGCAGTCTTTGAATGCTGCTTCAGATCCGGAAGACAGCCTTTAAAGCCTTAAAACCAACAATGAGCAGACAAGCCAGGTTTCTGTTCATTACAGCTACTATTCTGCCATCGAATAAGTATTATTACAGTGACTTTGACCGGCCAACAAAGCTTTCACAGGCAGGATTCTTTTCGGGGAAGGAGACAAAGTCTAACTTATTAGCGTAGCCGAAAAGTGAATAGCTGGCATGCTATTTTGAGAGAGTTGCTTGGCAACCACTGCATCAACAAGGTCACAAGTATTGTCACTCCGTCTTCTAGGAATTGTTGGTGAACTTGTGTCAGTAGTGAAGGATTTTACCTCCATGTGAGGCTTTTATGATCCAGCGGAGGAGATCTGAATTAGATCTGGAATGTGCTCAACCAGGACCCGACTCTGCTACAGCTGTAGTAACGTGACAAACAGGACTTGTGGTAATGGGGCTGCTACAGTGCTTAATGGGAAATGAGGGAACTGGTCAAGCAGGTCTTTCCAGCATGTAGTGACGCAGAGAATTAACAATGAGGAGGAAAACAAAATAGGAACTGCAAACTATGTCGACTTCCCATGATTAGTGGTATTTTGGAAGCGTTCCTCTCAAAATGCAAAGACCTGAGGTTACCGTCTCAACATAATGAATGATATGATGAAAAGCTGCACTGAATTTAAAAAACGTAACATGAAAAATAATGAGATCACACAAAATCTAAAACTAGATATGATTTTAGAAAGATCCAACAAATCTAATTGACAACTATACTAAACAATTTGGTAATTTGATGAGGCAACTAACCCTCATTCACTGCAGACATGCTGCTTTTTTTTTTTTTTTTATTAGTCCATAATCAAAGTTTTATAAACATTTTGAATAATGTCCTTATTATATCTTCAAATTGCCCATTTTGTCTGTCTAAAAACAAAAAATCTTTTTAAAATACCTCAATAATTTACTGTATCCTGACTTGTTGATTGCACTGATGAAGAACAGCTTTGGACTGTCAGGAGACAATGATGAGTGTCAGTCACTGTTAGCTGATGTTTTATAATCTAAATAACTGGACAGATCATGTAAATGGTCAACACATTCACAAATAAAGCTGTAGACCCTAATATATCATCACTTTTATAGATTAAGAAGAAAAATCTTAGAAAAATTATTAACTAAATGGGTCACCTTGTTGGGTATAAGATAAAAAATCCCTGCTCATCCTGGAGAACATGTGGTATAAACAAACAACAAGTCTCCAGGTATGGTTGCACATTTGTTCGGAGTCTTAACTTCACCTACTAATAAATGATCTAAAATTGTCATTTGTTTTCTGATTATACGTTTAAAATGCTAATAGTCACGAGTTATAAACACCTCCTTCATTATAGGTGGTTTATTAATATCTGGATCAAACATGGTGTTGATATCACCATGAACACTGGTTGTGTTTGAGAACATAATCTGCGTATCCTGTTTGAAGCTTTCCCCAATTTTTGATGAAAGTATCAGTTCAAGATGACATCATGGACAAGTGTGTTCAAATTTCTTGAGGGCTGAGTAACATTAAAAATGCAAGACCCTGTGATACAATGATCAATAAAAAATGGTTCTCAGTGTCTTGTGACCACACAGCTGCTGTACCTAATGTGGACTTGCGAAGCTGATAAGACTCAAAGTTCTCCTGAAGACAGCCGTAGCGCTTGGTGAGCTGCTCTTTCTTGTGATCCAGCCTGGGTTGCAGGGTGAGGTTTTGCTCAGCCAGGGTTCGGTTGTTAGCCAGGGTCATGTCCTTGCTCTGCTGGACCTCCTGCATCTACAAAAGGAAAGCAAAAGCACACCAGTAAAATCTGTAATGGCATTCTGTTCGCCGAGATAAACAGCGTTAACGGACAAAAGCAGCTTCGTCTTTACATGTTTTAACACCACTGAGTGCATTTAAACAAGTTTAACCACATATTACACAAATTTATGATCTACAAAACACTCCATCAGAGTTCAGAACTTTATTTTTTCAGGATAAATACCTTCTGTGTGTTTTTAAAAAAAATCTACTTATTTGTTTATTTACAGTTTTACTTCATTAATATGTGCATTTATACAATACTCAAAGTACGATAAATATAATCAGATAATCTTCCAACTTCCAAAATATTTTACTATTCACTCTTTTTCAGAATCACCCTGTAGTTCCAGTGTACTGCATGAGAAGCCAGCATATGCACTGATGAACTTCATGACCAATCAATTCTATTTATATAGTGCATATTTACATAAAAACACTCTTGGAGCACTTCTCATATAGAAAAAACACATAGTGGGAAGCAGTTCTGAGTAGTTTTATGTGGAAAGTAGACATATGGCCAAATGCCGGCTGATAAGAATGTTGGATACAAACACAGACCATTTTAGACCTATGTACAGGAATATATGGCATCAGGATCATTACAATCAGTACAATTCAAGCTAAAGCTTAGTAAAAGTCGACCTTATGGCTCAATAACAAAATGGAGGTCTTATAAGAGACATAATTTAAATGTCATTGGTTAAAGAGAAAGCAGCAACTGCTGCAGAACTGTTGGAGCCTACATCTGTGCTCAATAGCCCGTCATTAACCTCTCAGGTTTTTAAATGGCCATTTTTTCGTTTTCAAACCCCTAGTAATTAAAAAAGGTAAAAAAAAGGTCTAAACTGAAGCAACCTTGACAGAATCATAATGGACATTTTTTCCACCGCTGTTTAAAAAGCTGAGCAGTGTTACATGTGGACGAGTGCCACTGTTGAGCAAATCTGACCTGAAAATGATGAGTACAAGTGGGAAGAGCAACAGTGTGAAAACTGGAGGACTAAATACAGAAAAAAAAAAAGTCTCCTGACTCATTTTCACACGTTCAGCCAACACATGATATGTGCAAACATAACCAGGGCCGGGAGAGGAAACGCAGGAAAGCTGTCGTGTAAAAATACACAACCGCGTGGGTAACGCTTATGGAACAGTTTCTAAATGTGTTGTTCGGTGGTCTGACTGAAATGGGAGAAAACTACATACGTAGAAAAAGCAGCAAAATGTGTTGTTTTTTCTTTTACCATTTTGTACCATCACATCCTGATGTCACCAGCCTCCCATTTGAAGCTGGCTCATTCATGACAGCCCCACTGAAGAAGCAGATCCTTATATAGCATCTATACCTGCAGGCCTGTTCTGTCAGACCAAACACATAATTGTTTGCTAGGAGAAATGCTCCAGATTGCTCCCTTCTCCCTATAAAGCCTGAAATAATCACAGGAAATGTAGGTTAAGCACTTGCCTTGATAGACCACAAGCATATATTTTGGATAACCACACAACTAGATATAGTTTAGTACAACAAACCGTAGCCACATCTTTTAAATCACTGATACTTTTTTCTCAAATGGCCACTAGATTTCCTTTCTTCCTTCCTTTGAGCAACCACAAAGTTTCTCTTTTCATCAAACTGGCAGTTATCTCTATTTTTTTCTCCTTCCTTTTGAGCAAACACAAACAGAACCACAGACACCTTTTCTCTCTCGACTAAAATGACAAACAAGCGAGAAACAGATCGGTGACATCTGAAGTCCTAACCTGACTGGAGAACTCTGAACTTGAAAACGCAACAAATAAGGGACTCATATGAAGCAGGTTAAACATGTCCCATGGTTTTTTTCTTTTAAAATGATCTAGGTCACAGCGTCTGCAGCGAAAACAGGAAGGACATATGGTGAAAAAGTGCAGACTGTGTGAATGCATAAATCAATAAGATGATTATATCAATTTCATTGCTACATCATTGTGTCCCAACTTTATATGAGTTTTGCAACCAGAGGTGGTCATAACAGCTTGATAGACTTCAGATTAGAAACATGTAAAGTTGAGCAATGTGAAAATCAGGATGCGCTGAAAACAAATTCTGAACATTGCCATTTGCATTATTCGAAAACACACAACGTGCTGTAGTTGATGTGTGTTTCACAAACAAAAAAAAGAGGAGGATTATTGGCCACAGTACAGTAGAATCTTGAGGAAAGGGCTTGTATTTGTATACTTCATCTGCATACTCAGTACTGTACTCCTCTGCAATCTCAGGTTTCTCTCCATGCCTTTTGACACCCACTTCCTTTTGTTCCCATCCCGGTACAGTGACGAAGCCATTTCTCAGAGGGTTCATCTTTGTCTCAGGCATGTCTTTACTTGGCTGATACTCTTCCATATATCCCATAATCTCATGACTACCTCAAGTCAACAACTGATGTGTCACCGCACTGAAGCAGTCCCTCCCTATCTGCAATCTATGGGATGAGGAAAATGAAACTATGGTCATGTCCACAGGGTGTGGACTACACAAAAGGCCAGCTCGCTGCACTGCATTCTGTCATAAAGCCGTAATGACAGAACACTGTATTCTTTTAGCTCTTATCAGCTGCACTGGATGTGGTGCATTTACACACACACACACACATACAGTAGCATACACTGTAGTTCATCACATCTATGAATAGAGACATTTACTATGTTTTAAACTGCAAGTCCTCCCTGCTGCAAAACGAGCTGAAACTAGCCTGTGGGAAAGAAAATGCCCCAGTACCATGACAACACACAAGACAAATCCCTGTGCCCTGACAATGGCTGTTTGACTAAGTTAAAGAGGAAATAAGGTGTAAAGTGTTCTCTTGAGATTTTAGATTTCACTATTAAAGCAAAGTAATGAAAGGGCCGACGGTGGGAAAGTTGTACTAAAAATCAGGATCTGCTTGGTCTGATTCAGCAGAAGGACATTAGGGTAGATTAAAGACCAAAGAGCATTTTGGAAGCAGCAGCATGAGAAATAATTAGAAGCACAAATCCTGTATAAAATGCTAATCTGAAGCCGTCCCCTTTGATATGCCAAATATCTGTCTGTGGTAAAACCTTTCCAGGGACCATGTCTGGTAATCACTGAGTATGGAAAAAGTGAAGCTTATCAGCTGCTTATCATGACAAGGGCAGCTTATGATACAGAGCTAAACAGGTACACATCAATTTGGAAATACAAGGTCCTCGTGCTATTTCGAGACCATGGATTTCAGTCAGGAGCCAAATAAGATGAAAGTCTTCGGTAAGCTTGCCAAGTTGACTCATGTGCTCTGTCTCCTTCAGAAAAACCTTCATTCTGACACTATGAAGCAATCCAGCGAATTTAGTTAAGCTTTAATCCACAAACCAAAACTTGTAATGATGCAAACCACTTTTGTTTTTCAGTTTTAAGTTGGTCTGTTAACAATAATAATAATAATTGTGGACGCTTACTTCAGTTTTCCTCGATATGTCTACCTGTGCAAACAGGCAAATCAGCCTTAAACTGGTGTAATTGTGAGTGGAGTTTGTCACGACAACCTCTCACACAATGTAGAAGCTAACCAATTTCTTTAAATAAATCTTTTTTTCTGTATATCATATTACGTTGGCATAATTGTGAAAAACGTATTCTCCTTCATAAACATTACTGAGTATTGACGGGTTTCTTATGTCTGGGGAAGGAGGGGGTTTTCGGAAAACAATTTCGTAAACTGGGAACCCTTAAGTGTTAAAACTTGAACAATGCCTGCTCCATCCCAAGATTAACCTGTAGTATCCGTATCGCCATTGGCATCCCTTATTTATCATTACATGCTAGCCACGATTGAACCGTTTCCGTAAGTGTACCGAGCGTGTGTTGGGAAAGCACAACAAAGGCTTGAAGGGGGAAAAAAGCACAGTGACCGAGAAAAAGGAGTGAGAAGCTAACATTGTACTACAATGTCGCCTAACATACCTCATCCATATCCTGGACCATTTTTGTGAGTTTATCGTCGTCCTCCAAAATTTCGTTAAGCTGAGTCATCGTGTAACCGCTGAACTTGTTGGAAAAACTGGACATTTTAGCTGTTGTGTGTTCTTCCTCGTCTCTGTGCTCCCTCTTCTCGCCTCACAGATTGTGACAGCTGACTGCGCTTCCCTTACAGGAAGTAGAGAGGATACAGGCCCTGTGATGCCTTCACGTGATGTCAGAAAAATGGGAATTACCGATACAAGACGCATTTTGGATTACGTTTACTTTTGTTGTTTTTGTTTGTTTGTTTTGTTTTGTCTTGTAAGGTTTACAGACTGAACTTGACATAAATTGAAATAAAAAATAAAGCTATGGTAACATTCAAAGTGTAAATAAAAAGTCAACATAAAATAAAGACAACAAAACAACAACAAACAACACTCTTTTAACTAGAACAAGGTCTAGTTAAAAGTCCAAGTGCCAAGAAAATGATAAGTATCCAAGCCTTGTTTTGTATAAATAAAACTTCACTGCTTTTTAAAACATACAATAACTCATTCATAAACATCACAAACAATGGCTTAATCTTTTTTCAAAAAATGACATTTGTGGATAAAGTGTTCAGCTAATAAAATTAGAGAATTATGCAAGAGTTCCTTTTTTTGGTCTGCTTTTATAAGCCCAAAGTTAACCAAATTAAAATCTAAATAGGGAAAATCATTATAATTCTCTAAAATGAAACTCTGGAAAGAATTCCAAAACTGTTTCACATAAATACAATTGAAAATCAGGTGTATCAGGGTTTCCATCACTGTGTCACAGAATGAGTAATCATTCCTGTCTATGTTGAATCTTTGTCTCAAAAACTCCCAACACCCAAGAGTACCTCTCCAAAAACTCATTACAAGGATAGATATTGTTCAAACATTGAAATGTTTACTTTTGATAAAACCAGGAGAGACTTTTGATAAAAACCCTTCAGCTATTGATTTGACTGTCGCCTTTCCTGATGATATGATGTTTATTTTTCCAGATGAAGTCAAATACAGTTTGGTGATTAAATTAAATGGTCAGAAATAGCATTAGAGAAGGCATGATGCAATATTGTTGACAGAGCTTCTCCTTTGGTAATTAAAATCCAGCCAAAAATGGATAAATCCTGCTGCAACCAAAAGTTAAGCAGAGATTTTACTTTCTTTAATCCTTCCATAATATTATGGTTTTCTCTCATTTTCAGATCTTTAGAAATAATTAGTCTAAATAAGGCCCTAAATACAGCCTTATCGGATGTCCCGTTTAATCTTGAATCTGCTTAAAGTTCCCCAGGAAAGAGAAACTGAGCTGTTTATATCATCATACATCATATTGACAATTTCGGATTAATTGTGAAACAAAACCAACATATTTTAAAATAAAATGGTTTTTCTATTGCATCAAAGGCTTTGTAAAAATCGAAGAACAGAATGAATCCATTATCTTCAACTAAAAAATCCTAGTCTAACGAACCAAGAACCAGTCTAATATTGTTATGAATAGACCTCTCTTTAAAAAAAAACCAGATTGTCTTACTTATAATTTGTCCAGTATATGAGCCAATTAGCAATAACTAGTATTAGTAGTTTAATCCCCATTTAAGAGTAATTGGTCTGAGATTATCAATGTAATTTTTTTTATCATATCCTGGTTTAGGTATTAAGGTAATAATGCCTTGCTTAACGGTTGGGGTCAGCTCACCATTTTTAACACATTCCACCTGGGGGTGAAACACCAGCTCATTGATATCTGCGCAGAAGAACTTGTAGAAGTCTGAGGTGAGCCCATCCTAAGCCAGAGGCTTCCCTACATCTGTTTTTGGATGGTTATAAAGGTAGTCCATGGGCCAAACCAGATATTGGTACCACTCAAGCTGACAAAACTTACTTGTGATTTTTGAAAAGATCCATGTCTATAGATGACATTTTGCTATGATGACCCTTCCTGAGTTGCAGCTGTATCATAGTTATCAACTTGTGAAGTCCCCCCCCCCTTCAGGATATGCTGGTGCATATCCTGGTTTCTACTTAGGTATAGGACATCTGTCAATGTTCAACAATGTTATCTTCAGTATCATTTTAAAGGATACCATTTAATGTTTCATTCAAGCTAAGATGTGAATCTGTCTGACCAATATAGAGGCCACTGCAGCTCTTTTAACAATAAACAAAACAAATTTTGACACAGTTTTGGCCAAAATGATAAACTACATTTTAGCCCTGTGTCATCTGGGAAGAACAGGGATACAAAATATATTAATTGGAATACTCACAGAGCTATAAGGATCCAGGAAATGTACAATATGCCTGCATTCTTTCATTGTCAGGGGTGATTGTGAACATTAGATTAGAAGAGCATCTTTAGGCTGCTAATAAATTAGAATGTGGTGGGAATAGAAAGAGTAAAGAAGAATGAGTCATCGTTTCCACCTGTGTTCTTGTGAAATTGCTGTCATCAAACAAGGTAATGCACATTAAAATGATCATTTAAAATAAAATGTCATAAGATTTTAATGAATATAATTGTAGAATGCATAGATTATGTTTATGATATCCCACAGTGCTAAGGCTGATGCCTGAAGCTAGCACAGTTTGGGAAAGTCTCTGTAGGGTTGTTTAAGGCAAGACACCTCAGGTGAAACAAAATATAGTTTTTCTTGACCTGGGGCCTGTTACACAAAACCAAGATGAGGGATTAATCCGGAATATGTTGGTCATCCTTATCAACTTATCCGTGATCCGTTTGCACAAAAGCAGGATAGGGAAAGTAGGATATGTTATGGCACAAGTCCCCATGGAGATTTATTCTGTGGAGCTGGCCTGCTCCAGACCAGGCTAAGTTCCAGGATTTCTTTAATCTCATCTCATATTACAGTCAGCAGTTACCATGGAAACCAATTTTCATTTCACTGCCTGCTACACATTGTTTTCACATTAAACCAGACTCACTGTTGCCATTTAAACAGTTGTGATCATTAACTGCAATATTTTTAGATACATTTTAGATTGTTTGCAGTCATTAGATAAATAAAACTTTCTCCATTGACATATACATAGGACCCATCAGACCACCTTGTTTTTTCTCATTTTCTTGTCCATTTTAAAGGCCTGGTACAACTATTGGTACATTTGTTTGGACAAACAAAATGATAACAACTGAAATAGTTCATGAGAGTTCTATTTAAAAGCTGATATTTAGCAATTTTCTATGGTTTTCTTGATAATAACCTAAATCACTGATATGGTGTTTCTAACTTTTACTAGTTATAAAGCATTTTGTACAAGTTTAAAACGCAGAAATTCAGCCCAGCGATTGGACAGTTTTGTGCATAATGAGCTGAAAACTGATTCAGCAGGGTGCATTAGTACGTAAACACCGATATAGGGGGTTTAGACCTTTGCAGCTTGAGATCCATTGCATTCATTAATGCAAACAAAAATGATCATCACTTATTACTGCTGGTTAAATGTTTCCTTTTCACCCCTGATGGGCACCTGTGGGAGATTTTACTTTGATGTGGGTGCAGTCCGGTGCACCAATGTGTTCAATTACCTGTGATATAATTCATGTCAATCATTGGATCTTGAACCGAATCAAAATCGGATCGTGACTAAATTTCAGATATCTGCAAACATCGAATTGCTCTCCTCTAAATCGATATATCACGATCAAACTGGTGATTTACACCACTAATCTGCACACTGTGTAGGATATTTCAATCCAGTTTTTGATCAGGACCTCAGGGGTTTTCCAAACAGCAGGTTTACTGGTCTAGCTGGCTATGTTAACCTAGACTAAACCGTAATCTTGGGTTTTCTGTTCCAAAATGTCTATTGCCTTGCATGGTTTTGTGCTTCACATCTGTGGACAGGATTTCTGCAAATACAAATATTGTTTTTTAAAACCATGCAGATCTTTTTCTACACACTTAAATTTTTCGGGCAGAATTTTTTCGGCAGGATGACAAAACTTGATTTACAAATACAAACTCTGAAAATATTTTCAAACATTCATTTACAGCTGCAGAATCTTTTTTCTTTGTTTTTAAGGAATGGAATAAATAGCATTAATTCAAATAGTTTCCATTCATAAGGAATATATATATTTATTACAGCAATCAATGTGCATATTTTCTTCATTTACAGTATTCTACAGTTACGCATCTTTAGTGTCATTAACTGATTTATCTTATAATTGATAAACACAGATCTTAAAGCATTCAATCCTACAAACACAAGTGCTTCACTTTATGCTCATTCCACCACTTTGAAGGGAAATTAAAAACAAAATTTAACTTAAAATGAATAATCAAGCATTCCCATGGCTGCCTTTGTGAAGACAACTACATCCTGAAGAAATATTCAATATAATAATAAATTATCTAGCAAGATAAATTTAAGGTAAAAAACAGATATATAAATACAGTGCATTAACAGCTGCATATTGTCTATTCCTACAGCAGAAACAACTGCAAGTGACAATTTCTTCAAGTTTTTGTTCCAGACCACTTTTTTGTGTTGATTCTGTAATGTTAGCATAATAATGCCCTTCACTTGGTAAGCATACACGGTGTTTAAACAGATTCCATATCATAATATACAAAATCCTAGAACTGAGTGTTTCAAAATGTAAATTCTTCTCTGCATTCACACGCAACAAGATTCAACCTAAAGAACCTGCACACATCCAGCTGTCCAGCCTTCTTTCCACACACATCACTCTCAGTAACGCAAATTGATCTCAGACCCGCTGCTACTGCTGCTGCTTTGTCTTCTCCGCCGATGTCTTTTATCAGAATTCCTCTGGACGTTTTCAGACAGGTTGAGGACCTCTGCCCCGGTTTCAATGCCCAGGACCTGCCTCTGCACCAGCTTGCAGTAAAGCCCGGCGCTGGCCATCAGCTGACTGTGAGAGCCCTCCTCAGCTACATGACCTTTGTCGATCACGATTATGTTGTCTGCTTTCTCCACTGTACTGAGCCTGTGGGCGATCACCAACACGGTGTGCTCGTGTATTATGTTGTTCAGAGCTTGCTGAACCTGTAGAATAACATGCATTTCATTTCACAGCTTCTGAACACTACACGTCATTTGACTTTGGTAAATATTGCAGTTCACTTACAATATGTTCACTTTCTGCATCCAGAGCACTGGTGGCTTCATCCAGGATAAGAACACGGGGGTTGCGGATGAGAGCTCGTGCAATGGCTACTCTCTGTTTTTGTCCGCCAGACAATTGCGTGCCCTTCTCTCCAACACCTTGGAAAAACATACAATTATGTAACTTATTCAGCTGAGTCACTTCATTGTTATAGAGCAACGTACACGTCCAAGCTTACATAATACACAGTCTCACGTCTCTTACATATAAACCCATCTAATAATTACTTGTGTCATAGCCTTGAGGCAGGGCGGTGATAAAGTCATGAGCATTAGCCTTGGTGGCAGCCTGCACTACAGCCTCCATGGAGACGTCAGACAGTCCATAGGTGATGTTCTCCTTAACTGTCTGGGCAAACAGTACTGGTTCTTGGCCCACCAAAGCCACCTGCAGACACAAAACAACAAATGGAAGTCTTTCAACAATGACTCCATTCTATGATCCAGTGTTGTGTTTGTATCCAAAGCCTTGTATATCATATTCCTCTGCGCCACAGAGCTCCTTTGTTGTCCACGGAGCACATCCGAAAGCTGTACTGTTGCACTGGGTGGCGTGCTCTTTCACAACAAGTAACATGACTATTGTAGTTTATATTGAATCGGTCTTTCATAACACACCCTGTGGCCGTAAATACTCAGAGAATCTATTAACCCTATAAGACCAGAGGCTGTAAACATAGACTGGTATACCCATATGTTGTAGAAATAACTCCCAGCAAAGCACAATATCCTGTCTTAAACATAGAAATTACATATACATACTGTATATATATTAAAAAATGCATTTAAATCTGACAGATTTTCATTTCAAATCAGGACTTGATCAGTTTGGATTTACGTGTTGCAAAAAAGAAAAACAGCAATGAGACATAAAATCTGATTTTGAATCTAAACCATGATTTGATGTGCTCTGAAATCTATATGTGAGATTTCTGAAGATGCGTTCAGCACAACATAGTTCAAAGTGAATTATACATCACAACACAACACAGGCAGCAACATGAAGAGTTAAAGCAATGATGAGAGGAATCTTGCTCCTATTAGCTGTGAAAAAGCTACAGAGTGCACCAAGAAAAACAATGGTGCATTAGCAGATATTGGAATAAATGGTTGGCTCTTGTAGTCGACTGTGAAAATAAATCTGAAAGGTCTGTTACAGGTAGTCTCCATACCTTAGCATTTTCTAAATGTAGACTGAATGTAGGCTCACCTTGGAGTGGAGGTAGTCATGCTGGTAGGTGTTAACAGGCTTTCCATCCAGCAGCACATGGCCTTGATGAGGAAGGTAGAAATTTTCCAGCAGACTCACACAGGAGCTCTTTCCACTGCCTGAAGGCCCAACGAGGGCGGTCACCTCTCCAGGCTTCAGAGTGAATGACACTCCCTTCAGAATGAACCAAATCACACAGTAATTTAAATAAAAAGAAAAAAAAACTTGTGAGAACAAGTACAGGTACAAATAAAATGTATGTTTCTACATTACAAATCTGTCCTGACTTTTACAAGCCTAGCTGAAGACCCAATGGAGATGCTCCGTCTGACTCATCAATCAGATGATCTCACTGTTAACCATTTATAGAAGGAGAAAGAGAGAGGCGTTTCTGAAACCAAACTTTATATTGTGAAGAAAAGCGCAGCTGTGGGTTCAGACAGCAGGTGTGTACAAGTTACTTTTCTCTCAATCTTGTATGATATATAATGATAATAAAATAATATTATTTGCATAGAGCGTGATTATCTGTAAATTTAGACAGCACTATAAAGTAATTCTTCCAGTTTTCCCTAACAATGCAGAGCCTTTTTCATTTAAGGGCCTGTATGGGCCAACATGACAACTAACTGAGCACCAGCTTCACCATCTGGGACTAAACTGGTCACTTTTGGGTAATATGGCCGCTCACACCGGAATTATCAAAACGGTGTAGAAGGAACAACCCTGTGGACAAACCTTGAGGATAACGGTCTCAGGACGTGTTGGGTAAGCAAAGGTGATGTCTTTAAATTCAACCAGTCCACAGCATGTATCTGGAGCCTCTGTGCCGTCAGCTGGGTGTTTGGGTTTCCTGTCCAGATACTCGAAAACCTTCTCAGCAGCTCCAACTCCCTGCATGAGTCCGGTGTACACCGACGCAATGCTCTGTGAAATAGGGAGGACATGGATTTGTGTTGGCTGCACTGCTCTCACACGCTCAAAAACAAACCAACAGACTGATGAAATACCTCAAGACACTCTCCCAGCTCCAGCATGTATATGAAAAAAGAAATCAAGGCACCGCTGCTCATCTGACCAGTGACCACAAGATGGCCTCCGTAGTAAAGGATAGCAACCTCAAGAGAAAGCTCTGAGATCTGGAAGACACACACAAACTCTGCTGATGCTCACACTCTAACACAGAGGCATCAGTTAGATAAATAACAGGGATTAAACACTTATTTCAAGAGGCAGCTGCAGGTACCTACACAACTGGACCACATGTAGCAAGCATAGGCCAGGGCTTGTTTTTTGTTGAGCTGGAACATGACTAAGAGCTTGGCGTAGTAGGAGTCGGCCTCTCCGCTCTCGTTGGCAAAGCTGCGCACCGTCCTCATTGATGAGATGGTTTCTTCTGCAACTTTATTTGCCTCTGCAAGGGTTGTTTGCACCTCCTTGGTCAGTTTCTGAGGTGAAAAAAAAGACATCAACATGTTAGTTTAAATGTATTCCACTCCATTTCATTATTGAATGAACCACTAAGTGTGATTCTACATTTAAAAGAAAAAATAGATACAAATCTGATTTGGATTTATTTATATTAAAGCTGTTAAATTATTTGTTTGCGTAAAAAAATCTATAGAGTATATACTGGATTTGAATAAGCATGGCTGTGTCTCCAGATTGTTCCTTAATAACTTGATGTGCGACAGCAAACTTTCTTCCAACTATGTCCAGCTATGTAAAGCATCCAAGTGTCTCCAAAATCAGAAGCGATCAAAACAGATAAAGAACTACTTTGCCTTGTAGTATTCGCCGTAAACTTTGGAGACGAGGGCGATGAAAGGGAATCCCATGATGGTGACCAGTGTGAGTTTCCAGGACATCCCGAACATGAAGATGAAGAAGCCGGCACCCTTGATGATGCTCCGCAAGAAGACATTGACGTTCTGGGAGATGAGGTCGCTCACCTGGGTGGTGTCAGCTGACAGGCGTGAGATGATGTCACCTAAAGGGAGAAACGGATGTGTCACATTAGAGGAATTTCAAACAAGGGAGGAATTAGTGATGCACATGGAGGGATTGTGAGCCGTTTCCACATTACCGGTATGGTTTTCATCAAAAAAGCCGATTTCCTGCTTCATCAGAGTCCTGAAGAGGTGACTTCTGAGCCGAAGGTTTAATCTGGCAAATGTCAGGGTGAAAACTCCTCCTCGCACTCCCATGGCAAGTGAACTAAGGAGAAAGAAAAAGGCTCTGGTTAGAAGTGGTGGCACCAGATATCTAATAACAAACACAGATCAGGAGCTATTCACAAGGAGGAAAGAACATAACCCTGAACAGATAGAAGGAATCTAAACATATATGTTTATATATATCTTCATAGTCTACATGACCATATCCATGTTGTTGTTTGTAATCCTGGCTGCAAACTAATTTCCCTAATATGGAAAAATAAAATGAGTTTGTAATACAGCTGAAGTGAACGCTGCTTAAATGTGATATTACTGCACCATCATCAAAGTACATCTGATTAAATATGCAACTATATTCTGCTGGATTCATGTTCTGCAGTTGTTTTAGCCTTGCTTTTTGAAGATTACTTACAAATTGGACCACTTAGAAAAATGATAATAGATGCATTTTCAAGTAATTTGGCCAGAGACACCTTGAAGCACCAAGCCAGAACAGGTGAGCTTTCCACCATAAGCTGCCTTCGTGATGTAGCTTATGGTGGAGCACTGATTCCACCATCAGTCGACAGCCTGTAGACACTCACCTGACCAAAGCCAGTGCTGCCAGTGTGATCACTGGTTTAGCAAAGTACTCCATGCTCTTGTGAACCACAATATTGTCTATGGCCTTCCCATAGTAGTAAGGAATGAAGGCTTCACCTGGAAGAGAAGGGATGACTTATGGCATCACATACATTTGACATTTATTCTTAAAGTAATCTAAACAAGCAAATCATGAAATCATCATCAGTGGCAGCAGGTCTGTGTCATGAATCCTTCCAAGAACCTTCACCTCAACATTATTGAAGCAGTGTGGGATCAGTTTAACAGAGAATAGAACAAAAGGCATCCAACATCCAAAGAAGAGCTTTTGAAAGGCTCTAAAATATTTCTTTATAACTTTTTGGTCAAATATTTCTTGATCTATTAAAGGTTTTTGACACAGTTGACCTGATGGTCTCCATTTTTGATGCTGTACACAGTCATGTGTGCAGACATTTAAACTTGTGCTGAATTCAGGCAATTCTAAATCCACCTTCAGTGAATGCCTGACAAGTACACCGCAGATCACAACTTTAAAAGGGAACACATTTAGAGTCACAAGCTGCAAGTATTTACATTTTCTGAATGACCAGAATTTGTTATTCAAATTACATACTGAAAATCTGGCATCTACAGTCAGGCTGAAATTAGTTTCGGTTTCAGAAAATGATCCTGTTTTTAGCCTTAATGTGAGGAAGTGTCTGGAGTCTGCAGCCTTTTTGCCTCTTCTTGGTTAGAGTGACATGCTTTATATGGGAACCTCAAACAAACCTCTGCAATCCTTAAACTCTGTGTTTTACCGTTCTTTGCAGTTCACTACAGGTTGCAATTTTCTAACCCATTACTATGATCTGTGTGCTAAAACTGGCAAGATATCCTTAAAATGTACCCAGGAAAACACACTGGCTGACTTTGGTCTGCAAAGCTCTTCTTGGACATTTTCCTTGATGTTTGAAAATCCATCTTCAAAGGACTTGAAGCTATTATGCTCTGCATTCTTATTGTTTTTTTTTAATAATTTGACAGTCCCTCATGTGTATCAAGCTAGGAAAAATAGGGCGTTTAGTTTTTCAGCCCTACCAGCATGAAGTAGATTATAAAATGACTTGGAGTTGTCTGAAATAAGTTTACTGGACAAGTTCCAGTTCCATCTTAAATGACGATATGAAACCAGTCTTGTGTTTTTAACTTGTTACACTTGTCCATTGGTTGTTGATGTTTATGCATCGAACATGAATTCAGTTTTGCTTTTTATCGTTTTAACATCTACGTGTGTTGCAGATCTCTTGGCTAGGTTGTGAAAGAGATCATGATCATGAGCTCAGTGAATTTTGTCTGGTTAAATAAACAATAACTTTCTAAAAAAAAGTTGCTCCAGAAGCCGGGGGAACTATTCCTGAGACTACAAATCAATAAATAAAAAATTGGCACCACAGAAGACACTCACAGACTGCAGAGATGAGGAGAAACAGGATGGCAACAGAAAGCAGGCTGGCATCATTTTTGCAGTAGGTAAGCAGGCGTCCTAGTGTAGCCCCCGAGCTGGACGCCTCCTGCCTCCCCTTCTTTTCTTTTTCCTCATCTTCCTCACCAGCTGTCTCCACCAGCTTCTCTGTGTCCTCTGAGCCACTTCCTCCTCCACTACGGCTGCTGCTGTTGAGGCTGCTCAGTGAGTTGGACTCCTTCCCAAGCTGCTTCCAGAACAGCACAACACCCAGAGACGAGGCACAAGTCCAACACATGAGGCTCAGGAACCAGGGCTGGTTGCTCAGAGGCTTCAGCTCAGTCAGCATCAGCATCTTAGCCAGAGCATAGGTGATGACAATCATGCAGATGAGGAGAATGAGTGTGGTGACTTTTGCCACTCTTGATGGGCCATCCTCCTTGTTCCATGACACTCCTATGAGGGCTCCCAATAGGAGGGAAGCTCTGACAAGCATGATCCCCCAAAGATCCAAGGCAGACTGGAGGATGTTAAAGTTCAGGATATCGTTTATGAATATGGTCAGGTGGGATCCATGGATGTAAAGGACAGTGGTGATGACACAGTCCAGCAAAGTGAACAAAACAGTGCAGCTCACGATTACTTTGGAGCCCATGCTGATAATGTGATTGAACTTTAGCACTTCCGGTTCAAAATACAACTTTAAACTATGTGTAACTAACTATATCCAATAAAAACCTTACATTCAGCATCACAATGAAAACAAAATAAACATGTAAAATTCCAAGAATGTTACTGATTACGGAGAACAAAATGCATATTTTACATAATATTTTTTGCGCTTTTATTTGACAGGATTTTACTTCCGTCCTCCAGCAGCTAATAGCTACCCCGGACAGACAGGACAACTGGAATATATAACCACGCCGTAAATGTGAGGTTGTAAAAACAGCCGAGAGGAGTTAGTCTTTTGTCTCTGGAAATTAGCTTTTAGCATTCGTTGAGAAGTAGTATCAAGAAGCAAACTTCCATGTTTGTCTTGTCCTTACGTCGATTCAGCCGGGTGTCCACGGGATTGTTAAACTGACTGCAGCATTTCTTCGTTTATGGTTGATGCTCAAATACATACACAATACAGGGAGAGCATGCACGCCTCACCCTGAGTGAAGATAATGTTTCGTCAAATGACGCAAGTCCGGGACCTGTCAGAAAGGTACCGGTAACAAAGATCGTCTATGACACAGATGACTCAGCCTGTAGAATTACGTTACGGAATAACTGAGGTGCTCTGGCGATAAGCCAATTGAAAATAATATGTATATACACAGCAAACCTTCGCTTCTTTGTGGTGTCCAAGTACATAAAATCTGCAAAGCACGCGCATTTGATAACAGAACAAGTCTGCAGTTGTTTTAATTTACATATTGAGTGGTTAATCTTCTATTTTTAGCTTCTTTGACGTATTAGTTGTTGCGGAAACGACCAGTGTAGCTCCTCCCAGCAGACGCTTCAATGAGTATTGTTCAAGAACTCCCACTAGGTGAGATTTAGTTAAAGCCATTGCAACATAAGTTAGATAAAAATTGGCATAGCCACTAAAATGGTCATTATTCTCCTGAAAGTTAGTCGTGAGTTCAATATTACAGACTAAAAGTAGTTAAGTTTAAGTTGGAACATTTGTATCACTTACACATCAAAAAAATGTGTAATTTGCATCTAACAAACCTCTTAAACACCCACTTTGTTAAATCTGGTTTATTTAAAATTATTCATTTTATTTCCCTCATTTAAAAAAAAAAAAAAAAAAACTACCCCATGAAGCATCAAAATGATACACTTTTAAATTTAGAGTTTCATTGCTTAAAATTTTATTTCATGTCAAAGTTAAAACAATAAATTAACAATTTACACAAGTCACTGCTTTCTTTATTCAGTGATTGTGATTTACGAGAGAAGAGTCTTCAAATGAAACATTAACCCAAAGCTCATTCAGCTTACGTGACTGTTGGAAGCATCACAGCAACCAACACATACTCATTCACCCAACATCTGAATCTAATCCTTCTTTCTGTCCAAGACTTCAGGCAGCTGCTGGCAACATGCACTCATGCTCTGTTCGTGTCCTCTCTCTCTCCCTTTTCCTCATCCGCCCACATTAGTGAACGTCCGAATCAACCAAGTGATACTCCAGCTCAGTCTTTATGTCGTCTGAGCTGCTTTGCTCAGTGGCCAGCACAGTCTCAACAGGAAAAGACAAATATAAGCCCTCTTTCACTTTTTTAGGCGAGGGCGAGTCTCCTTCAGCAAACAGAGGATCTGTCATTTTAAAGTCAATTGTGGGGATGTTGTGTGTCCTGCGTTTAGCATTCTTCTTCTTCTCTTGTTTGTAGGCTGCGTTCATATTGGATATCACCTGAAAGTGAAACACACACACACAAAACAGAGGATGCAAAAAAATTGCTTTTTAAAAAAGGTGCTTCTGTGGCAAAAACCTGCATTATAGGGGAAAAGTTGTTAGATTGGATAAACTGTACTCTGTCACCAAACCAACATTTATAACCAAATCGCAACAGAGCATCTCTTCCACTGCACTAAATTCCTTAATGACATGTTACACGTGAATAAGAGCATGTCAGAAAGCCAGATTGTGTTTCACAGGGTAATTCCTGTGTGACTGTGGAATTACCTCAGAGAGAATTTAATCCTTGTTCAGACCTGGAGCAAACGTGTGTCCTGGCTGATCGTGTCACAAGTGCCATTATTCATCTAATTATTTTCCAGATAACATCCTGAACCACAAGTCAGATTTGTACAACATTTAGGGGCCGTCAGGCAAATGTAACTAAATGAAAACTGATATAGGATAAAAACCGGATTATCAATACATATCCCCATGTCAACCATCATGTTATGAAACAGTTTCTTCACAGGGAAGCCGATTAGATGATGTTTGCATAAATCACAGAAAATCTCATGGTCAACTTTTGTGTCAATATCTGTGACATCAAAGCTCTGACTTTTCCAAGCGGTCTTTTAGTTACTTCTTAGCAATCTAGCAAAAATGAGGAGCTTTCGAGTAAGCGGAGAATGTATTGGTGTACATTACAAGGTGCATCCTGTCCATGGATAAGCTACAGGTAGTTATATCTTACTGTGACCAAACTGTCTTTGCCTTTTTATTCACAGACTGATTCAGAATAAAAACTGTATGGTTTTATGCTCTGGAAGATGATGAATCTGTTATTCTGTTCTCCTTTTACTGCTTCCATATTGTGATCAGTGAAATCTTTGCATAAAATCCTTTCAAATAAATAATCCACTATAACCTGTATATATAGCAGGTATATAAGCCTTAACACAGGACGTATGTGGAGAGACATTATAATAGGCATGTAACTATGACCTGTACATTTCTGATCCAATCAGCCAGGATCCATTTATTGACTGATTATTTTTAATTTTCTTACAATTATAATTTAATAAAAGTTTGCTCAAGCTGAACAAGCAACTGACTCACACTTCTAGTGTTGAAAGAAATGCAGAACATTGCTTAAAAACAAAAGTGCTGAGACACACCGTCATCAGCTTGTTCTGCTGCCCCTGAGTGGCCACATTTAAAACATGTCCTGACCTCTTTAATCTCTGTCCTCATAGGAGACCTCAGACAGCTGAAGCCTTAAGACTGTGGGTTTTATTCTAATAATATTACACTGAAATAGTTTTTTTTTTTATAAAGTTAGTATTCTGGCTTAAACAGTGGCAAATGGATCCTGTAAGAGTAATAATCTTCATAGCAAAGATGGGAGACCACCGCTGTATCAACAGTGTTCATTTCCATTGATGCAAGATGAAATAAAGTGAAATACCAGCTGCTTAACAGAATTCTGTTGCTCCTGCATTATGGCCATATGTGTAGAAGCCTTCTCCTTTGTGGAATACATGTCCTGTTCTGGGTCATCATAATTCAGCAGGTTCAGTGTCGTCTGAGTGAAGGGGGAAAAAAAAAAAAAAAAAACATTTAATAAAAAAGGAAACAAACAAAAATAAAAACTATCAATGCAATAATGACCAGTTCATCTCTTGCAGGCCTACCTCATTTGGTAAATTTGCCTTCCTGTTAAACATGAGAGTATAAGGGGTAAACTTGGTCGTTGGGTTGGTGGAGGTGCGGAACAAAAACAGGACGGGGTCTAAAAAGTCATCCCATTCTGACTGCTTCTTTGTTACCATCTGCACCACGGATTCCTTCAGCAGCGAGCTTGTGCAGTCGTGGAGCGGGTTGAGCTGAGGCTGATCCAGAGGAGAAACCTTCTGCACGATGCTCCATCTGTCACGCAGCAGCTTCGTCACCTAAAACAAACACACCCCCTCATCAGAGGTCACACAGTTGACCTGTAATCTCGAACCAATGCAGGGATTTATTGCTCACCTTGTCACAGAAGTCAGCATTCTGCGTGCACACGATTGTTTTAGGGGCACCAAATCTGATGGAATAGGATAAGATAATAAGTATATATTAAGAAGAATTTCTAAAACCAACCTGGATACATACTTTAGGCTCCTTTTACCTGTATATGCATTTAGAGATACATCTTGCTACTGACAGAGCATCGGTTTTTTGCACCGGAAAGGCCTCTGGCCATTTACTATAATAATCAACGATAAGTGTGACACTTTTGTTGCCTTGCTGAGTCTCTGGAAAAGGCCCTGATGAGGAGAAGAAAACAGGTTTCAGACAAACACAAAGAAGTCATCCAGCAGAAATAACCACACATAGTGGGACAAAATGAACCGAGGTAACAACCTATAATGTCAATCCCAACAATATCCCATGGCGCGTCCACTTTGATGGGTCGAACCGTCCTTGCCAGGTTTTTACTCCTCTCTGTGTGCTGGCACGTCTCACACACTTTGATCTGGAATGGTCACATAAGTTACACGTGAGTACCATGTCACAGTGACGTCAACACAACACAACAGCAGAAAAGGTAAAAGATGTTTGTACCCAGTCCACCACGTCCTTGACGATCCCCAGCCAGTAGTACTTGCTCTGGATCCTGTGGACAGTCTTTTTTTGGCCCAGGTGATGGCCAATGTCGTTGAAGTGGCAGTCGAGAAAAATCTGTCTCTTCCTCTCAGTCTCAATGACCACCTCCCTCTTCTCTTCTTTCTTGGGTCCCACATAGTACAGTTTTCCCTCTTAAACAGATATTAATAAAGGAAACATGCTTAGATGTCCAACAGACTGCTGCGTTCACTGCTGTAAGAATTTCCTGTAGTTTCGTTTGTTTAATTGAAATTAAGTATGGACTTGCAGAGTTATCTCCTTCATAGTAAAACACAGTCTACAGGTTAATAGTCCAGTTTTGGACATACCAGCAAACTGTTACCGGGGCTTTAAAACAACGTTTTTACACTATTAAGTGAAGGTTTTAAAAGCAGCCTTACCGTCAATTATAAATTTCTGGGCGTATCTTTTGAGATTCTTCCTCCGTAAAGGATGCATCGTCTGCGGAAAACTGCCTTTGGCCACAAAAGTATAAATGTCACCGAGTTTGTTGGAGCTGGATTCAACCACCTCCTCCTCAGCCACTTGCAATGACTCCACGTTTAACATTTCACTCAGACACTGTTCAACTCACACAACAGAAATGTGGCGGCTGCTATTCGGCATAGTCAGAAGCAGAGCAGGCTTTTGCTAATGAAGACACAACATAATGAAAACAGCTACTAAACAAAAATACAAAGCCGCTGCCAGTCTTTAACTTCTTCTACATGTTTCTGTAGGTGGTTTGTGTCCATTTTATACACACAAGCGCCCCTCTCTGGTCAAGAGGCGGTACTTCAAGCCAGTCTTCATTAGGCCCAGTATAAAACTGGAAATATTTAAGAAAAAAAAAATTATTTCAAATATTTACAAACAAATTAATAATTCGTAGATATTTCCAACCATTACCACATAACAAATGAATTATTTTTCACCCAAACATGTAAAATACAGTGCAGTGCAGACGTTATAAGTCACTCTTATATCATGTTACATAGATAGATAGATAGATAGATAGATAGATAGATAGATAGATAGATAGATAGATAGATAGATAGATAGATAGA
>JAOXYM010000012.1:26536124-26546275 GCA_028567055.1 Leptatherina wallacei | reverse complement strand
ACACACACACACACACACACACACACACACACACATATATATATATATATATATATATATATGTAGAGTCATTTATAGATTTTTTTCAGGTTTTTTCAGGTTCTTTCATAGTCAGCACGAGTGAGAGAAAATAATCAATGACTATTGATAATCCAGTGTTCCCTATGCTGAAGAAGACACTAAAGAAAGAAGTGAAGCTCCATTCATTAGTTTTAGAGAATTAAGCATAACCCTGTCATGGCTCCTACATAGTTACTTTTGGGTAAAAGTTAGGAACATTAAAAAAAAAAAAAACTGTGAGGATATTAATGAATTAATTCAGTTCACAGAAAGAAACTGGCCCTTTCTTTAATTAAAGTTCTGCTGTGTAAGATACCATGACATCTAGTGACACACACTGCAAAGCTGCAACCTCAATATGAACTATTAACTTGTAGGAAACTTGCTCTGAAGGCCACAAAATAGGCTAAATAAAAAAAAGAAGGAAAGACCTGCTATAGAACCAGTGTTTGAGTTTTCCCCTGTGGGAGGTTTTCGGGACATGGCAGTGTGAAGGCCTTCTCATACGGTCTGGCCTGGTTTTGTTTCTTTTTCCTCATTTAGCTTTTTTTGCAGGGATCGGTGGGTGATAATCAGGAGGATCGGGAGCACCTGGCCAGTTCTCCCAACAGTTCTTAAATTCCAGCTGATGAAGTCTGTTGTCCATCTTCTTTCCTCCCCTTAGCTGCTGGCACTATGTCATGTTTGGTTAGCCATGGGCTGTACCAGTTGGTGTTGTACACTTTCATCACTGCAGGACACTATTTGACACTCACCTGTCTGCTGGCACGCTGATACTGACTGTCACACCTCAAGCACTTTGAGCATTACAGTAATAATATTTCATTTTCCTGTTGATATCAAATTATCCAAAAAATACTGTAATACATCATTACTGAGTAATGATCTAGGCACCATGAATAATTAGCTGGCAGATGGTAACACCTGAAGGTTTGTTAAACTGAATTGTACAGGTTAGCTTTTTATGTCTCTGTAGAGACTAATTCAAAATCAAAGAATAATTATTTCCTAGTTTACTGAAGGTGACTGGTTAAATTCCAGTTATTGAGCTTACACTATGAGCCTGAGAGGATGTGATTAGTTCAGATGGGAGTCAACTTCTCTGTCATAAAATGTGATGCTGGGAAATAAAACAAGGCAAAAAAAAAAAAAAAAAAATCAGAATACTGAAAAAGGTATAATTAAGTCAATATGACATATTTCATATTTGACTTATATGTATATTAAGAATATAATTACATACTTTATTTAACATATAAACGTTTTCCAAAGTATTGGTTGATTTATCTTTTTACTATAATATCACACTTTTATTTATTTAATGATAT
Organism: Leptatherina wallacei; assembly: GCA_028567055.1. Classification (NCBI taxonomy): domain Eukaryota; kingdom Metazoa; phylum Chordata; class Actinopteri; order Atheriniformes; family Atherinidae; genus Leptatherina; species Leptatherina wallacei. The sequence continues at coordinate 26,544,887 of JAOXYM010000012.1, read as the reverse complement.
CATGTTTTGTTTTTTTGTGTGGTGAGAAATAACATTGCTGTCAATTGAGAAAATCACATCAATGACATTGATACATTAATTCTAAGGAAAACAAGAAAAAAGAGATTCTTCCATCACACACTTCATACCTTAAGTACTGGAGCGAGGAAAATGGATACTCCAGTAAGAACAAACACCAATATGCCCGTCATTCTCTGCTCTCTGTATGTTTCACAAAGAGGAAATATTCACAGAGAGTTCAGTCACAGTCAGACTCCTTTTTCTGTTCATGTGCTCTTGGGTTTCATCCCACCTGACCCCGAGGAACTGTGGCTGCTCTCCTGGAGCGCTGGATTCACTCTCCATCTTCAGAGAGTCGATGTGGGCGATGGAGATGACAGTAGCTGCCACGTACCAAGGCAGACCCAAGAAGGAGCATGCGGCCATGAGGACACCCACCCAGAACAGATCCAGGTGGTAGCCACAACCTTTCTGCCATGGAAACCAGACAAAGATCATTTTATAAAAGCAATAACACATGAGGTGGAAATGATCGGCTTCTACCTCAGTGTATTTGATCATCTTCTATTTGTTCATGTTTTTAACTTATAGCTTTGTAAATTTATTTATTTCCAATAGAAAGTGTAATACTGTGGCTGAGAAGTGACAAAATGCAATAAAACAATATTGCATCCATAAACTAAATCAAAGGTTTGACCAATGCATAAATAACATGCAACTGGGATTTAAGGAGTTTTCAGCTTTCACCAGTAAGCAATAAATACGAGTGCCTTACCCACCTTGAGTTTGTTCTCCTTACGGTTAACAATGACAGCGCTGATCTGCTGGTCCATGAAGATGAGGATCGTCACAAGGAGGGCAGGGACAAAGCTGGCCACATACACCCACCATGGGTTCTTCCCAAAAGGCATCACCAGCCAGCCCCGATCTGGTCGGGTCGGCTAGCGGGACACAAGAGACCACTTAAGCTCTATGAAACTCTTTGAATAAAAAGTTTAAGGATTCAATATGCACTGATGAGGCAGTCTCAAAGTTTTGGAATCCCTAAGAATTGGCTTTATTTACAATACTTCTCATACTTAGAATTAGTATAAAACAAAATTTAATGGAAATGGGATGTACCTTAAATTCTGTTGGGACGATTAGCTTGGGAGTTTTAAGTCCTATCAACATATCAAGCCCAACAAACGTCATGATGGACATGAAGATAGAGAAGTCACTGATAAGTTTCCTCAGCTGGCGGCAAAGACAGAAAAATCACATGTTTTAAATGAGAAAAAATAAACGCGTTTGCAGCGGAAACAATTCAAAAGAACTTAAAGATAATCAAAAACAATCATGGTCCTAAAAAAAACTGAAGGGATCAGTTTTGTCACCTTGGTGGGGAAGTAGCGGCTGAACTTGAACTTCTTGAGCGAGACCGTCATGGAGTAGGTCCCAAAGAAGAGGATGAAGGACATGAGCGCCAAGTCAGGGACGAACTTGCAGGACTTTCCCACCAGAGATCCTCCATACTTCAGACACTCCTTCTTGCTCAGTTGGCTCCAGTCCAGAGCTGTCACATTTAACTGGGATGGTGTTGGCAATGGTGGGGAGACAGGAGAGGATGAAGAGTGAAGTGTTTTGACAAAGACACGGACAGAGTAAAAACGGTTAGCACAGATGTGAAGTTATAAACCACAGAAGGAGAGTTATAAGTTGGTGGGATAGATGGTGAGAAACAAAGGAGAGAAAGAGGAGAGCAAAGCGACTTGTGTTTGTTTTCGTCACAGAGAGGTGACACCCGGAAAACATCCAGCTTGAAATACAAGAAGCACCGAAACAGAGTGGAAACATGAAAATGGAATGAAATCAAGCACTTACCCCAGAGACATTAGAGCTGTTATCTGGCATTGGAACTAAACCATTGAAGATCATTGCAGCCACTGTTAGTGAGTGGGGGGAGAGACAGACAGACAGACGGGAGGTAATGTGGCAGAAAGTGAAAGGAGATGAGGAGGAAAACAAATGGGAAAGAAAAAGAAATGCAGAGTATAATGAGAATCCAGCTGTGGACAATGCAGAGAGCACTCGGAGGCCCATGCAGACAAGCAAAGAGGTACTCACTTGCAAGAGGCGGCAGCCAAATTGTTTGTGCGTGGTGAAAGCAAACAAGAGACAAATCAGTTACAGAAATCAATGTCTATGAAAATAAAGTGCTAATCACTACATCTTTCAAGTAGAGCAAACAGCCATCAATGAGCATTTAGAACTTTTCGAATGTTTAATTAAAAAATGAGTTTCATGAAACCCTTCAACACGACATGGGACGTCTAAACTTCTTGTTCTGATTATCATTATAGACTGGAGCATTTTCCATCTGATACCGCTTGAAATGGTATCCGATGTCATTATAAGATGATAATGAAAAATAAAATAATCTCTTCCTGAACAAGTGTTGACATAAGGTAAGTACAAACTCAACACTGTCTTTATTCAACAAAAATGAAACAAAAGTACAGAAGCAGTTGTGTGTGGAAATATTAGGAAACCAAAGGATTCAACAGCTTATAAAGGAAAAACCTTTAGCAGCAAAAACCTAAAGTAACAGTTTTCTGTATGAGTTTGTTTCAGTTCCTTGAGGTTTGCAGCATTTGTTTATGCACAGCTCTTTTAAGGTCTTAACCACCTTCAAACTTTGTTCTCAGCCATTCTGTTTGTAGATATGATGCTGTGTTTGTGGTCGTTGTCCTGTTGCATGACCCAGTTTCCCCCAAGCTCTTGTGCATTATGACCGTATCAAAAATCAAGGACATTGTTTCAGAAGTCTTGTGGTTTGTTTGATGAAGCTTTGCAAACCTTGCTGACATGTTCTTTTAAGAGAGAAGAGGCCTTTGCCTGCAACCCCTCCAAACAGGGAATCTGTTTCTAATCTTAATGTCGTGAACTTTAACATTTAACATGCTAGCAGAAGCCTGTTGAGTCTGAGATGGAGTATTGGATGATCTGACCGTAGGCTGAACTTGCTGGAACGTCCACTCCTGGGAAGACTGGCAATCATCTCAAATGTTTTCCACTTGTGAATCATCAAGTAAAAGTGCTCACACTTACTGATGAGTTAACAAAGTGCATTTTCTTAAGCTGCACCTGACTGCTGCTTATGTCCTTAATTCCTATGAAGCAGTAAAGATGTAAGTTTTTGACAAGTGTTTCTGCATTTTGGCAGAATCTTGAAAAATAAGCAAAGACAGTGTAATAGTTTGTATTTGTTGGTTCATCAAAGGTTGTATTTACCTAATATTAAGACCTAGTAAGGACCAGATTATTTCTATAATGTCCTCATACATAAAGACATCTTTTTTAAAAAAAATCAACCACTCTATGTGAATAATTCTACAGCTTTAAAGAGTCCACTTGCAAAAACTTAAAAACTGAGTTGATATTAGTCATTTTAAAGCCTTTTAGAAAACATCCATAAACCATGTTCCATAAAACATTTAAAAGTAATTTATAAGGTATTAATCTAACATAAATTCTAATAAAGCATGTTCTATTTTTAGTTAAGGGTATTTCATTTAAAAACAGCAATCTCTAAGATAACATCTTTCACCGGGAGTGTGTGGCTGTGTGTTTATTACATTTTTCGACTGACTGGTCTGAGAAAATCCGAATGCACCTCTAAAACCCGTTCGCAGGCTTTGATCTCTGTTGGTATGCAGGAAGAAGGGAAGTCACACTTTTTTTATAAGCTCAAACCACCCCCCCCAGTTCAATTATTGACTTGACCTTCCACATAAATTTGAAAAAAGTCCTGTCTAACAGCGCGACCAATACAACTAAATCAGTTCATCAACTTTTAGGATGCTTTTGAATACCGTTATTATTTTAAAACAATAAGGTGAATTCTACAGAAAAGGTAGAGGGTTTTCTTCAGGTGGGTAGCAGCTGAATAACCCCTAAATAACCACACTGCCTCTTTAACCCCCCCCCCAGACACAGACATCTCCCTGAGCCAACGGGTGAACTCACTCGGGTCTGGGGCCAAGCACTCGCACTTATAGGCGGTGACGTAGTCGGGTTTGAAGTCGGTGTTGATGGGATAATATTTGAAAGAGCCCACCATCTTCTTGATGGCATCAGAGATGAAGATGAAGGAGATGAGACTGGAGAAGCCCTCCTCAGTGAAGCGCGTCATGTATTTGATGATGTAACTGGCATCTGAAGCCACAAGGATGAAACACTGTAGGCAGGAGTGGATGCCAATCCACAGACGCAGCTCCATGTAATCTATCCCATTGTTCCTTTGGAAGTGAAAGGTTTGGGAGGTAAAGTAAAAGAGAAATAATTTTTACAACTAACACAAGAATATCAAATGATTTCAACACATATGTGGTGTATTAGATAGCATATATAAAGTAAACTGTTACTTTATGTGTGAAATAATGTCTGAATCTCTTTAGGCTTCAAATAGCTCATGAACATGTATTTGCAATAAAAAACAAGCAATTATTTGGTTCATTCTTTAAACTGAATTAATGTTTATACGATTTATTATTATTTGTAAGCTCAACTGATTGTTTATGTGAGTTTTACCAGATGAATGAAAAAAAGAGGATGAAAATAAAAATAGTTCAAAGACTTTAGAAAGTCAAAATAAGTCAGATAGTTTAGCTCATTGTTGACGGAAGGAATAAATCTGATTGTCGTTCTCAATACAAAATGAAAAGTAATGATGTGGGTTTAGATAAATGTTTTTCCCATAGAGGAGACCATCAGCAGAGCTCCACAGCATTCTCATCATGTACTGTAGGTCTAGTCCAGGAGCAGAAGACCATAAAGAAGCTCACTTGCTGAATTCAAACAGAAGCTTTTCAAAGATGAGAATGGGTCCAGTGGAGCTGAGGATGATGAGTGGCTGACCACCAAAGAGACAGAAGACAGTACCCGCCAGGGCTGTACCCAGGAAACTCTCCATCACACCCTGATGGAGGAAGGAGACAGTGGCAGAGAAAAAAGCTTTATAAGGAGACAAAGAAGGAGGATTTGATGTTGAATGAAAGTCTTAATGATGATGATATGAAACTGAATGGTTTGGACACTGGTCAGGAGAATATAAAAGCCATTTTGTAGGTCTGGTTCTCCACAGGTGGCAGTCTCGATCAGTGTGACAAAGTAAATGTAGGTGGGAGCGCAGGTCATATAATCATGTCTGGGTCACAGAGGGATTTTTCTTGTTTCTAGTTCTTATATGCAGGTCCACACCGGAGAGCCAGGTCACGAAGCTTATACTCAACCAGGTTTCAGGTTTTTATTTAAAAGTTATGCTGTCAAATGAAAGCAGCTCCTGTCTAGACATTCACTCACTGAAGTGTGTCAGACACAAACTTTGCTTCCCCAGAGAAGTTCATATAACTGGTTTCACTAATAAAGGAATGAGTAGTAATATGTAGTAGAAATAACAACAATGTTCTTTTTTTTAACTCATAAGAAGTGACAAAATAAAATATATTATCTAAGAAACTGGATTAGTGGATAACAGTGCCAGTTTCATGACAAACCACTAACACTCCCAGTTACAACATTTTAACTTCTAACAATCCACAAATGATGTTTTCAGAGGAGCTCATGTTTTGTTAATAATTTTCTTAATACATGTTTTTAGGGGGAAATAATCCATTTATGAACAGATACACAGACTTTAGATAAAATCTTACATTGGACCTGATTCATTTAATTAGTGGTGCATATCTGAAGGAAGCCTTGAAAAAGAAATGTAAATCAGACCTGTTTCTATCAAAGCTTATTGAATTTACCTCTGAAATAACAAAACAATTTTACAAAAAAAAAAAAAAACTACATAATTAGTCCAATGAAAATAAAAATCTTTTTTATTTTTCTGAATGAACAAAATAATCAAAAAGTTACACTTTCAATCTTTTTCAAAACATTTCCATAATAAAATAAAATAAAACATTTTCTTTTTCTGGTTGAATGAGATAGCTACCTCAAAGTTTCATGAGCAGTTCTCAACAATGCTGCACATGTATGAAGCAAAGACAGAATACAGAACTAAAGAATGTAATTTACTATCTAACAGGTCGGCCCTTTAGCTGTAATGGTTGCCATTCTCTCACAGGTCATAGCATGAACTCTGTATCAGTCTTGCTCTGGATCATTTGTACTCGTACAAAGTAGAATTGTGAGAAAATGAGGGTCCTGAAGCATCAGCCTCTGCTTCTGCAGATTACTTATTAACCCCCCCCCCCCAATATAGTTATAGTTTGTAAAATCCTTTTGTTAGGTAAAGAAAAGAAAAGACAAACCTTTTTTGTAAGCAAATGCAATAACCTTTTGCATGTTTTCACTTAATTTTTGGGCAATTAAATTGAGTTGCATAATATCACCAGAGGGTGGCAGTATAGGTACGAGGCTATTTAGCTGGAAGCTTTCACCTCACAGAGAGCCACAAAAACAGCCATGGCAGAAAAATTGCTTCTCTTCAGGAATTACTTCAATCTCTGAGAATATCCGGGAAAACAAACGCTGTCTGTATCAAAATGAATCCAGTTTTCATCTTATTCTAGCTGAAAGAAACAGACTTCTTTTAATTCACGTGTATTTCTTTGCCGTACCTGGTAGTTGTCAGTAGCGTCTCCGAGGAGGCCACCAAAGGTGATGGCGTTGGTGATGCAGCCCAAGTAGATAAAGAGCACCGCAGAGATAGACTGAATGTGAAACCCTTCGTAGAAATCACTTGGCAGCCATGGCAATTTCCGCTTTATGTCCAGGTACAAACCACCACAGAAGCTATTGCACAGTGACACACACACACACACACACACACACACACACACACACACACACACACACACACACACACACACACACACACACAGAGATAAGGGTGCTTCACACACTCCTCAGCATGACAAATGACTTCCTCTGAAGCAGCAGGACAGTATTTCAGCCAGTGATTTCCAGGAAAGTGATATCCTTGGGAGACATGTCCAGATAATATTTTAAAAAAACAACCTCAGTGTTGTGCTTTGACTTTGATAAAGTTCACTGCAGTTGGCACAATGTCAAGATCAATTCTTGAATTTTCTCATTTCAACTTGAAGTAACCAAACATCACTTTAATACATTATAAGCAGAAGGTGGCAGTCCAAAGCTGCCCACAGAATTAATGGAGGGGAGTTTTGTGGAGTGGAATTAGTAGCCAGGAAGTATCCAGCTGCTTTGTTCAATTTGACACACTTCTAATCGTATTAGTTTTCCATATGCCTGGTTATGTTTGATCCAGTACTCTCAGCTATTTGCCATATGATGGGAACTACATACCGCCCAGTGAAAGCCAGCTCCTCTCCAAGTTCATGTGGAACTGGCATCTCCTCATCCTCAGAGAGTCTTCCTCCTCCTCCTCCAGCTGTACCGTTCATCTGTCCCAGCTCGTTTAAGGAAAACACAGACTTCCTGCAGAAAACACACACACACACACACACACACACACACACACCGCCGCTGAGCGTAAATAAGAAGCTTTTCCTCCTTACAAACTCTCATCATTGCTGACATGACAGGCATGATTCAATCCACCATTAGGCTCTTATCTCTTGCTTTCATTCCTGAACAGTTTACTCTTGTTGTTAAGTTTCCATCTACAAACATGGCGGCTTGCGTGAAGCGCTATAATCATTGTTAACTTATTGCTTTTTGTGCTACAGCAGCTTCTCGAGCTTTATGTGGATAACTGAAGTGGTTAGAGGAACAGCAACCTTTTGTCAGCCGAGGTAACTTTCTTTGGCGGCTCAATGCGGATTTTGGGGTCCCATTCACCAGGTGGAAGCACAATCACTTCATCCAAAAACTCATCTATGCCTGCAATGAGGTCCTCTCTATCTCTGGCCTTGTAGGCTACATCACTGAAGAGCTGGGAGGGAGAGAGAGAGATAAAAGGGGAGGATTATACTATTTCACTAGGATTATAACACAGTGAAACACAACACAACTAAAAACACATTTAAACTTCTAAAAAGAAAGGAGCAAGTCGTCTATTTTCCCAGGAGGGCTGCAATATTCAGCTCTTCATTGATTTTTATTTCTTCAAATAACAAAACAAAGACCTTGACTGGATTGTGTTTTGCAGAATACTCACTGAATTTGTCAGAGCTTTTAAGCTTCAAGACTGACTGCGAATAAAACTTATAGGCCAAATAAGATTACTTTATGTTAATGCAAAACAGAAAAACTTCATACTTCAATCAAACTGATGAGACACATGTTTTGTGAATAAGGACGTCTGGCTTCTTTTCAGGCACAGAAAGCGCAAGAATAAACTCTGAGCATTTTATTGTTGACTAAATAAGGACATTTTAGGATAAAACCCTGTAAAAGCAATAGTCATGGGACTTGGTTTGGGTATATTCAAGCAAAACGAGAACATGAGGACGTAACAATACCATTATGTTTTAATTCACAAGTTTCAGTGTGTACTTATACAAACTGTGTTAGTATATTAACAAGTATCCCAGAGATGATCTGAGTTTTAAAGCCAGTATTTATATTTGCTTTAGATATGACAGTTTAATTCTGTGTGACTCATAAAATAAAACAAAATAAGACTAGAAGTAGAGTGCAAACCTCTGCCAAGCCATTGTAATTCTTTTTTTGCCAATGATTGTGGGCATTATCTTTGAGTTGGAAGCTCTCATGGCATAATGTTCGCTATCTCCCCATAGTGAAGAATCCTTTAAGAAATTCCTGGATCCAAGCGGTGATCTGGAT
>JAOXYM010000012.1:26442276-26452799 GCA_028567055.1 Leptatherina wallacei | reverse complement strand
TTTTTTCATCTTGAGCGAATCGGCGGAAAACGCTCAGACGCGCGTCAAAAACGCTCTATTCGCGCGAATTAGACGCGTGTCTAGGGTTTTTCGCAACGCCAATTTGCGACAAATGCGCCGCCCCAAGCAAACGCGCGTCAATTCGCATCTGTACATTGACTTAACATGTAATTTAGACGCGCAAATAATTTTACTCTGGCCCGGTGTGAACGCAGGGTCAGTCTCACGCTGCAGATATCAGCTCACACTTTGTTAGCTTAGGTCTGCCTCAGGTGGCATACGCTCGTCTGTCTGTCTGTTGGCAACATAACTCAAAAAGTAATGAATGGATTTTGATTAAATTTTTCAGGAAATCTCAAAACGGGGTTAATTCTGAGTGTTGAATATGTGGCTGTTTATGCTTAGATGGCGTGTTTAGGTTTGTTTAATAATTGTTTTCAGGGTCTGCCGCTGCACCGCAGATCCACAACGGCTCAAACTTGCGTACATGATCTCAGTCCTGTTGTGAGATTTGATCGTATCCTACACTCACGTCCAAATCGGACCAATTTGATAAATGCCAAACTCTGCGTGGAAATGGTCGTGCACGCAGATTTCCGTCATGCATTTAATAAATGAGGGTCTCTGAGTGCTTCTAGTTAATTAGGAATTTTAACAACAACTTTTCATTCCAGGATTTTCAAGGGCTCCCACTCTGCAGTGGGCCCTGGGTAAGCAGTACAGTTTACCCCCACTGTGCATAACTCTGACAGAGAATGCTGGGCTAATTAGGATGCAGCATACAGATGATGTTTTCTCTTACAGAATATCCTCAAGACTCATATTTCTCTGCATACATGGCTCACCATCACTAAACCACTTTTGTCCCTGCAGGTACATGGCCATTATCCACCCTCTACAGCAACGCATGTCATCCACAGAGACAAAGATTGTGGTGGCTGTGATCTGGGTTCTGGCTCTGCTTCTGGCCTTCCCTCAGTACTACTTCTCTACTACGGTCGAGTTCACCGATCGAGTGGTGTGCTACATTGAATGGCCCGAGTACACCGTGTGCAACTTCGAAAAGATGTGAGTCTCTCCGTGGAGTAGCTATTCAAATAGCTGTTCAGATAGTCAACAAGTGCTGTTAATTACTTTCCATTTGACAGCAAATGTGGGAGGTTGTTGTTTGTATTCAGTGGAGACGAGAGAAAGCAGAGAAGCGTTTTGTCCCTTGTAGCTGATAAACCGAAGGCATGCCACAGATGATTTCTGTTCTCTCTCGACTGAAAAGTGCACCAAGTTGGACTGAAGGAAATAATTACCAGAATTGATTGAAGCCTTTCTGCACTGCTCACGTCACATTTGTAATTCTGTTTCTGCAAGCAGCTCAGAAGAAAATGAGCATTCACACTGCAAAAAACCCACAAAAAAAAGCGCCATAAACACGACAAAATCAAAGTTTTTCAGCATGACCCTGCAGTTGGTTCCAAGCCAATCCTCAAATAATCAATTCTTTCAAAAAAGGTGATTCTCACCTTGCTCAGCTTTTCACTTATTTCAACACCTAAGCATGGGTTCAATCTCTCATGAGCCTAAGGCAAAGGTTGCGCTAGAATTTTTCTTTGTCGGTCATTTTGACTGACAGGGTCATAAAAATCCGGTCATTATGTATTTTTATCGGTCACTTTTTTTCTTTTTCTTTTTTTAAAGATAATGACATATTCAATAGCATTCAATATTAGGGTAATATTCAGTCCGAACAAGGTGAACAGAAAATCCACACCGTCACACATTATACAGATGTGCTGAATACACAGAGGGCCGACCAAGAGTGAATCCATACAGATCAGTGAAAACACGGAGAGCTGTGAAATTTAATCAATGTCATTTTTACCCTCACATCAGCATTTTTGCGTGAATTGAATAAAGAAGCTGAAAACAGTTTCGATAAGTTCAGATTGAAAGAAAATGTTGGAGTGAGACGAGTTAGATCTATCTAGAAAATCAGTGAGACCTCTTCAGGTGTGAAATCTTTGATGCTGCCTGCAGCTCAGGTTCAGCGGGAGGAAAACACTGTGGTGGTCACAGACATGCTCCAAGACAACAGCTCATTAATATGCTCACTCGCTACCAGATGATCGGGGGTGTGAATTGCAATCTGTCAAAATGACCGACGGCCTTAAGATTTTTCGGGCATCATTTTATAAAACCGGTCAATGACGGAAAATATTCGGTTAACGCGACCCCTGGCCTAAGGCTACGTTCACACTGCATGTCTTATTGCTGAATATGATTTATTTGAATGAAATATGATTTTTATTTTGCGTGGTTGTTCACGTGATCATTTCAATGCGACCTTCATCACGCTGAAGCGTGAACGGTCCGTGTAACACGACATCACGCAGTGTTGACGGACGTAGATATGGATGCTTCACGTGTCTGTTTATCAGTTTGGAAGTACTTGAACACTGAACCAACAAAATGATGAATGAAAGAAGGAGAAAAACGAGAGAACACGTTATTAATGGCCTTCAGTGCAGCAGTGGCTCCTACTTCTACAGAGGCATGTATAGACACTGCAACGAGTTTGTCCTGCACAGGTCCAACTTTACCAACCCGCACCTGCCCGAACTGTTAGGATGATTACCAAACCCGACCCGTGGATAGCTTCCATTGAAATCTGGACCATCCCATTGATGTAAGATACAACCCACGACCGTACCAGCATGTTAAATACACCCCATCCCTCCCTTTATCGAATCACTTTTCTTTATTCATTCATATATTTAAAGTGATCGTGTTGTTTTGTCATCGTTTTCATCCACAATGAAAGATAGGAAAAGACAGTAGCACAGTAAATATTGTGAAACAGCAGAATTGTGATGTTTGTCTCACTTCTGTGACGTCAAAGTCAAATGAAATGCGGCACTACCGTTCAGACCGAGGTCGCTTCGACACAGATTGGATACGTATCCGATCTAGGACCACATATGAAAGTGGCCTGAATCTGTTTTGAAAATGTCCGATTCAATATGACTTGTGCTGTTCACATAGTCAGAGACGAATCAGATAGGGGTCACGTTTGGGCGAAACAATCGGATTCAGGTCGCTTTTAACTGCAGTGTGAACGTAGCCAAAGTGGCCTGGGTCGGCAGATTGGATTTGTGTCTTTCAGACTGTCATTAAATAAAACAATTAAGCTGCAATGTGAATGGAACCTAAATGTACTAGTCTGAAAGCATTGAAGCAAAACTGATACTTAGAAACAAAGCAGAACAACATATGTATGAGAAGATATGTATTGCCTATTTATCTGTTTATCACACCTCAGCAGATCGATGCAGTGTGTTTGAAAGGAATTGCATCGATTCCAGCTTCTCTAAAAAGCCACCTGTCCACCTTTGCAAATTCTATCATTTTGTAAATGAAACAGCCTGTTCAATCACTCCCTTCCAGCCAAATGCAAAGCTAATTTTTAGATTTAGTGCTTTGAGTTACAACATATTTAGATAGGAAAGACAACAGCTGCACAGAATGCTAATTTTTCAAACTATAAGTAGCATTCGGTGATGACTCCCCAGGCACACTTTCTGTGTTTTCTGATTCAGAGTTCTGCAGAGTCAAAGTGGAATCCAGACTGGGAATTCACCAGCTCATATTCTGCCTTATCCTACAGCACCGCGTTCCAGGATTTTTGTTTGATATTTGTTATTTTCTTCTCTCACAACGCTTCCTTTTATAGGCAATTTAGAAGGCTGCATTAGCAGGTATATATAGCTAGAACCGTGAATAAGGAATGACATCTCTCTTTCAGAAGGGTCTTACATATCAGCAAAAAATAGAAAATAAATAAATAATAATAATCTGGTCTGAAAATGAGGTCAAAACAACCTGAGATGAACAACCCAACATGACATATTAAACTCATTCATTTGGTAAAAACTAAATCTGCAGAAGGATGTGTGAAAAACCAAATACATACTAAGTTTATAACAATTCCAAAAACATCCGTGTTACTTTTCAATGCAGGTCTAAAGTTAAAATCACTTTGCTGCTTTTAACACTTTATTCTAGTAAAAAAAAAAATCTCTTTTGAATAATTCGTGGTAATAATTTAACTTGTGGTTTTTTGCAGAAACTTGCTGTCAAAAAACAAGCAAGCAAACACTGTTTCCATCAGTTTAAAGTCCTTTCTCACTCTATGTGTCCCGGGAGGTTTTAAGTTTCTAAATTACACATTAGTATGTTGAACGCTGCAGCAGCTTCCAGATCACACCTCTATCAACAGATAAATGACAATCTTCTCGTTTTGTCAGCTTGCATTTTAATCATCCCTCTGAACAGTCAGGCTCGGACATTTCGGTAAACTTACGATGAATAAAACCTTTGTTGGTGTGGAAAGGGTCCTGAAGTGAGCAGGCTAGAATTTACCTTGATATATAATACGACTGTGTGAATGCAGTGGAGGTTTGGCAAGATTTTTCCACACTTCATTACTATATTACTGTATGTAACAGGTTAAATAAGGTTCGACAAGTACCCACAATGTTTCACAAGCACGATGTGACCTTGGTCAGCCAGCCAAATCAGGCCTGACAAGTCACCTCTCCTCCAAATATCAAGTTTCCATGGGTTGCTAAAATAAAACAGAAGCTAAATGTTTCTTGGCCGCCTCATCAAACTGATTACGTCTCCATCGCCACATAATCTCCAATCAAAGGAAAAGCAAGGAAATGTATAGTTGTGCAAATGTTGGTGTTAATCTTGGTGAGGACATTGAAACATTGCTGTGTCAGACAATTTCGGGAAGCTTCTTAGGAAAAAAACTGTTCCAAAGGGAGGATGAACAGCCTCTGTGGAACTTTGTTCACACAGTAAACAGTGACATCTTTTGTTTGTCAGAGGACGGAAAACAGAATGGCTGTTTGGCTCACATGAAGATAGAAACACAGGTACATTTCCACTAATACATGAAAAATACTAGTTAAGCAATCAGACAAAAACACCCACACAGTGACGCACATATGCAGCCACTCCAACACACGGCAACGCGGCTCTGATCACAGCTCTGCTGATGGCCCCTCTCAGCTCATCAGCACCAGCTCCGCTGCCAGCTGTTATGCCCTCCTCCTTCTCTGCTTCTGTGATATCTCTCCACGGAGATGTAGTTTGTTATGAGCTGTGTAGCAGCTATTTCATTCTTCATGAAGGGATGCCTGCTGCATTTATTACTATTTTTAATGAAATGCAGTCAGTGACACGTAGGAGCCGAGTGAAAACACAGTAGTAATTCAGCTCAGCTGCCAAAGCTGGAAATGGCACATCTGATATAAACTGACCCCAGGGTCAGGCCCCACCTGTTGTACTTTGCATGCATTACTCTGCCACCACAGCCATTACAGTCCACACCCTGTCTGAGGGACTGTCTGCTGCCTTCGCAGTCAGTGGGAATTAGTAAGCAAGGTCTCATGAGGAGGGTATTAATAGATGTCACTGTTAGCGATAGCATGTTTACACAGACAATGTCTCCACCAAACTACACAAAAAAAACCTCCCTTAACACATTTCAGTTACACAAAAAGACAGACAAACCCAGAAGTAGATTGGTAACCCGTCCATGTCCTCTGTTTATATTTGCATGTGTCTGTACAGCCTATTTTTAGGCTCATATGGGATATTAGTGGCTTTATATACAGGAATGATGATTTAAAGCCCTTTTCACATGTCAGTTGTGCTTTATCTGCACATAAAAGACGTCTTTGTCACACTTCCTCCTCGGTCATTCACACATGGCGGCTCAGCTCAGCACTAGCATCTGCTCCTTTTCACATCAAGCCGACATCGTCAAGTCCGCTGAGTGACAGCAGCGTCTCCATCCTAATCTTTGACTTTTCCTTTAAAATAAAATAGACTGCATGAAACCAGAAGAAATGGCTTCATCAAAGCACATTGTGCTTTGCTAATTTGTTAAAATACTCATCTATTTTTTCCCGAAAGAACATTGGCTCACCCATTGAAGAGACACACAAGAAGACCTCATCAAATAAACAATGTCACGCTGAAGACATAAACATATCTGACTGGAAACACACGTTAGACACACAGAGAAAATGACAGGCTGAGCACACCTTGTCCTTTGTGATCACGCTAAATTGGGCTGTGGACGACATGAGCCCGTCATAAAGGACAATAAAGCAGTGTGAAGAAAAGCTTCTTGTTCCAGTTCTTTTGCTTCTGGTGGCAGGTTCATTCAAAGGGACATCTGCCCTTCCTCACAGGATGGAGGCTCATTCATCTTATTCACGGTGTACGGTGGTACAAACTTGCAGATGTGTAAATAAGCAGGTCATAGTGCACATAAACATGCATTTCCCTCATATAACTTCACTTTTATTTGATATCTAACTTAGTGTGTAGTCGTCCATTTGTTCCCATGGGCTAAATATTTACTTGGCGTGTTTATACTCATTAATTGCACACGTACGCACCAACAGCCAAGAAATGAAAACACTTTTAAGCCGGTTTGTCAACCCAAGAAAGAGAAGAAGCAGCAACAGCCAAAAGTAAAATAACAAAAGGTATTGTTTATAATTTGTCTCTGACTCTGCAGCGTATGCTGAGTGAGATTATATAGATTTTATTCACATGACAGCAAGGTGAAACAGCACAGCTTCTACTCCTTTAACCATCATTCATCATTGGGAGCTGGGGCCCTCTGGGGAGATAGCCTCTGTCATGAAGTCTCTCTGCTTTTACAGAGCAAAAGTTTAAATGGAGTTGGCTCTTTTTGAGTTCAGAAACTTTGAAAATGATGTCCTTCGAGCTGGGTGTGACAAGATCATTATAATGCATCCATGGATTTGATGAGAGTTTTTGGCCATGAAAAATAATGAAGACATTTTTGTTTTAATTATTATGATTGAGAAACTTTGCTGAAAAGTCAGTTTCAGTCATGGAAATGATTCAAACAGGGTGGCCATTGGACTCCAGTAACAGTGATATCAATTACACAGTGTAATTATTTACTGATCAGAAGCTAGTTCACAGTGACTGAAGATCTCTTACTGCTTAATCAATTGATCATCAGCAAGCTGATACTTTAAAAGCCAGAAGGAGAGAAATCAGCAATGATCTTAAAGAAGAAGTTGTTGCAGCCCATAAATCTGGGTTATAAGGCCGTTCCCCAATTATTTGGAGTTTAGCATTCTGCAGTGAGAACAAATATTCACAAGTGGAAAACATTTGGGCACCACCTCGTTGCCCATTTTTGTATTTTCCAGGAGTGACGAGACTCTTGACGCTGCCAAGATGGCGAGCCTCAATTCAGCTCTTCAGAAACCTACATGTCATGTGACGGAGGGTTTGTCCATATCTTTTACAATCATTGGTACCCACCAGTCTTTGCTGCAGACCTTCATTCAGAGCCTTCTGGTCTTTGGAGGGGGCATTGGCAGAACGGGCAAACATTGTACCCCACCAACTAAAAGACCCTCTACCGTACGCCTTCTTCTCTCTCTAGTAGGATCGCAGTATCACGTTGTTGCTGGAATAAAAGTGTGAAAACAACAAGCAAAGCAACTAGCGTGCTAGATAGATAGACCGCCACGATAAATCACATCATGTTTTATAGATCTGCGCATGTCACACGGCTGTAAAACGGCAGTTCTGATTAAATGTAGTCACATGTAAACACTAGATCGGAATAGATCACGTCATATGTAAACCGTTGACCTGAGACCTTTAATCAGAATGATTTCGATCAAAATGAAAAAAGTCTGTATGAAAACGTGGCAATGAACTCGTATACTAAATTATTTTAGAGCCAAATGTGAGATCATCTGTCTGACTTAAACTTAAACAGGACAATGACCCTAAACACAGCAGGAAATCTACAACAGAATTGCAAATGAAAAAGGAAAAGAATCAATGAGTTGCCAAAGTCAAACTCCAGAAATCAACATGATTGACATGTTGTGGGGGGACCTGAAGAGAGATGTAAATGTAGCAACTTTGTAAAGCAGGGGGGTTTAAATTTCCTCCACAACAAAGTGAGAGACTGAGAACAAATAGAAAATAAATATTTCAAGTTATTGTGGCTAAAGGTGGTTCTACAAACTATGGGATCATGGAGTGAGCCTAGTTTTTCACACCCTGCTTCTACATTTAGACTCAGTTTTTATTCTATAAATAATGATATTGTGTAATATATCATGTTCATCTGAAAAGAACCACATTCTTTTTCTTTCCATTTCTTTATAAGACCATAGAAGTCAAAGATGGAGTACTTTTTTTTTCACATGCTTTACCTTCATTTATTACTCTTACAGCTTTAGGCTACACTGTGGGGGTCTGGAGCGTGTCTGTGTTGAGTCTGGATGAGAGCCAGGGAACACCTACAACAGGTTTCCAGTTCAACACAATAATAACAACAAAAGTCTGATATTTACTGGTTAGTTTACCAAGAATTTTCCTTCCATACATATGATAGGAATATGATGCATTATCAGAGATCAAAGCAACCAGCACTTTAAAATAAGCAGCAGAGCTTTACAGATTCTAATATGGGTTTTTTTCTTGAAAGATCTGCTTAATCTATGATCTATAATCTATGATTTAAACATAATGATCAAAATTTTTTCAGATTTATTCACAGATTAACTTCTATGGCACACTACACAGATTAAGATGGCTTTTAGGCTTCAGCACCTTATATACATCAGTAATTAAGTGGAATCAGTTCATTGCGAAATATCATCATCTCACTCGGGGCCAAATGATACTCCTTTTTCCAGGACACATTAGGATCTATTCTCTTTTTTAGCCATCTATTTCAGCTTATCTACTAAGTTTCCATCGCCCATCTTACCATGCACCGTAAATGTTCACATTCAAATTAAGTAAACACAGAAAACTCCCCAGAGCTTTAAAAAAAAAAAATCATAAAATGCCCAAACATGGTGGTCATGATGGTCAAAGGAAACAAGCCTATTTTCAGGAAATAGAGGATTAATATTTTGCATCTGTTTAGGCTAAAACTATTCTCCAACTTGTGTGCATTTATGATATTTATAATGTGTGGTAAGAATTGTGCAAAATGAAAAGATATTGAGCAAACGACAAACTATTGTTGCCTTTTAAAAATGTTTGTCCTTGCAAAGAAGGCCAACATCTGCAGAGAGCTGTGAGTAATCTACAGAGGATAAGGCAAAGAACTCTCCTGCAGAGCATCATTTATGTGCCTGGAGAAGGAGAATCAAGTCATTTAACCAACTCAGACATAGGAATTATTGTTTCCACAGTCTCATCACAGCACAGATACATCTGGCAACAGTGCAAAAGAACGAAGACATAATCAAAGGAAGGGAACAGAAAAATCACTCATTCCCATTACAAAAGCTTAAAAGTATGAACTGTTGTCTCGGTCCATCTACATTTCTTCCATATTCCCTTCCTTGTCTTTGTTTTTGCTGGAACATGGCAGCAGTTTTTTTGGATGTGGTGGAATCTCTCTGCACGATAACACTGCAGGCTCATGACTGTTTCACAGACTCTGGTCAGACCTCAGCAACCTCGAAAGCAGAGGAGACATGTGACATAACACAGCTGAAGAGGTCAGCAGGTCATTTTTTAGTAGACATAGAGAAGTCAGTGGTCAAGAAGGTAAAATGATCAACTCTGAAAAATAATAAGAAATAGAATAAATGAAGGTAAAGCTATAATCTTTTTCACCTGGACAGTTAGCTTACTAGAAAAAGTGCTAGCTGGCTTGGCTACACTCACATGTCATGTGACTATCACCTGCATTTCAGCCGGCCAGTGGGAGTCTGTGCATGTGTGTCGTCATCAGGAGTGGACTGGGACAAAATATCGGCGCTGGCATTTTGGTCCAGACCGGCACACAAACAATCATGCACAACAGAATTCTTTGTGTTCCCTTCAGATGTGAATATCAAGCATGCAACTCTTTAAAACCTCTAAAATCATGCAGTGTGTTAGCAGGAATCAGTGAGAGTAGACATGTTAAATACTTCCAAAAAGTGTAATTTGTTGGTAGAATAAACATCTATACTCTAGTGCAGTGATGAATATTAGAGCAGAATTCATCCTACTTTGTGTTTGAGGGAGAAATAAAATAGAACAAACATGAGGAATGATAGATCAGATGAAAACTGTTCCTGGATAAAGTGTACAAACAGTGTCTCTGTGTCTGCTGCTGCTCTTCTCTTCTGGAGATGTTATTTCAACCTGGTTTGACTAAACATTGAATGGATTTTGGTTTTAAACATAATCAGTCAGGTCCAGAATTCCTGGATTCTCTCCCAAAGAGACAAACAGTACACAGTAACAGTATACATCAGTATAACATATGGACAAAAGTGAAGACTAAATGAATAAACAATATTAAATGTTTATTTCTGTATTTTGTCCGTAAACACCAACACAGAAGCTGCATCTAGGCAAGGCAAGGCAAGGCAAGGCAAGTTTATTTATATAGTACATTTCATGTACAGGACAATTCAAGGTGCTTTACATACAAACAT
>JAOXYM010000012.1:26412391-26430547 GCA_028567055.1 Leptatherina wallacei | reverse complement strand
TATACATATATATATATATATATATATATATATATGTATTTATTGAGGGCATAGATTTGAAGCTTCCAAGAAATAAGCTGATCCACCCTCAGCTCTAATGAGGCAGATCTGTTTCATCTCTATATTATATTCTGTTCATTATCAGTGAGCGCTTTGTGTTATTGACAGGATTAACGATGCTTCCATGAACGTTACGTTCTGATTTTTGCTCGACAGAAATTTCAAAGCTGCAGAGATTTTTCTTCTGAACAGATAGTTTTGTGGTACGATGTTGAGACAACAGAGAGAAAACTAAAGCCGAGTCCTCAGTGGAAGCAAACAGCGCAGTGCAGTATGTCTGATCAAGTGATTATAAGCAGCAAAGTGATGTGTGTGTGTGTCTGTACCTGCTGCAACACGGTCATCTCTGGTGGGTTTTCCTCGTTATGTGGTATACATATTGTTTTTACAAAATTTCCTTGAAATCTGCCCATCCATTTTTGAATGATGTTGCTAACAGACAGATGGACAAAGCAACGCTGCTGGATACATGATTTTATCTTTTATCAGTTTGTTCACACATTCGTCAGCAAACTCCTGGTTGGTTTTATTCTGATGAACCTTCCTAAAAGGTTTTAATGTGACTGAACAAGCTGACATCATATCAAGGAATGTCCATCCCTGATCAATTCATTTTACTTCTATCAAGTCTGAAAAGAAGCTGAAATTGTCAATTTCTGTCTGACAATTTAAGTTTTGCCTTCACTCATTCACAGAATTACACGTATACACCATGACTTTAGTCCAGCATGGGGTCTATTTTGATAGAGAAAATAAACTTCATTTTCTCCATATAACGAGATGAATTAATCCTGTAATCACGAGAAAACAGTCCTCGTTATTTTATATAATGAGAAATTATATAATGACAAAAATAATGAGATAATGAGAAAATTAACTCGTTATCTCGAGGTAATAATTAATAAAAGGATAATAGCTCTCGGCTGCTGTACGTTTCAACAGTATCAGAACATCGAAGATCTTTCTGAAAGACTTTTACAGTCAGATTATAGATGTAATGTTCTTTCAGCAAGCCGATTTTTTTGAAAATTTTTCTTCATCTTTCAGATCTCAATTTGACATTCACTGTACTTTTACAAACTAATGAAAGATACACCCGCAAACACTTCAATTTGATTTAATTCAATTCAGTTTTATTTGTATTTCACTTCATCATCATCATCATCATCATCATCATCATCATCATCATCATCTTCATCATCATCATCTTAGGACACCTCACGTACAATCAATTCAAGCCAGTTCGTTGTCATCCAATCAGTATTCATACAATGATTCATAATCAATATTAGCAGATTGCATTGAATCTTGACTTCGATTCAATCCCCCATCCTGAGCACGCACGGGGCGACAGTGGAGAACACTTCACTGTGTTCTGGTAGCTTTAGGTCTTAGTCATTTTCATTTTTAGTACGCTAGGCAGACGTTTAGAGGTGCTCATGGCTGTTTGTTGGGACAAGATTGAAGGAATTCCAGTTTTTATCAATTTTTTATTTTTGACCATGTCTCACTAAAAATCGTTGCTTACATTAAAGATGCCCAAACCTTTGAATGGTGCTATTTGCAAAAGAACCCATGTTTTCTGAGCTGTCGTGTTCAACAGGTGGTGAAGATGATGATTGTGGTGGTGTGTACGTTTGCCATCTGCTGGCTGCCCTACCACATCTACTTCCTACTGCACCAGTTTTTTCCCCACTTGCTTGAGAAACCGTTCATCCAGCAGTTCTACCTGGCCATCATGTGGTTGGCCATGAGCTCCACCATGTACAACCCCATCATCTACTGCTGCCTCAATGACAGGTTAGTGAGCACTTTCATACATGTACAAACACAAACCTGTTCCTGAACATGAGATGTCTGAACATCTTCAGACAGAAACGGGGCTGTTTGCTTTGTCCTCTGCCTTTTATATATAATGAACAGTAGAGAGTGGCAATAAATACAAAAGTACCAAATTAAAAAGTATGTGCAGAATTATTTTGGATTCAATATCACTAATGGAAAAAACTTTGTAATAATGCAGCACATTCACAGCATGTTTACAACAAGGTTATATCTGAGGTTGTTTTTACTTTCCTTCATATATAGTCCATCAGGTGACTTATGAATGAATAAAAAAAAGACTTTTTTTAATCCCATGAGAAATTATAAAATAAAAAATCAATATAGAAATATTAAATGATATTGAAATATGAGATAATATAGATTATGCATAATAAGATGATAAATAATAAATTGAATAATGAGTTAAAATATCATTATTATAAGTAAAAATTTGTTTAAATACTTTGAAACAATAATTTTAAAATTAGTAAAGAAATTTGTCCAAATATACAGTTTACAAAAGAAAAGAAGGTATTCTCTGGATACGTTTAACACAATCCAGGATTATTGTGGCAGGTCCATTTTGTGATGCCACTTAGTAAAGTACTATGTTGTTCCAACAAAGTCTCTTTTTTTGAAATAGCAGCATTTTCAAATGAAAAAATCGGAGTATTTCTGAGCCAACAAGGTTTTTTGTTGCCCTAACAGCAGCGTCTACAGCATGTACACACAGTGTTCACAACTTTGAGATTAGTTGTCTGGACACTGTCTACACCTAAGAGACTTCCACAAATGGACTGAATCTAAAATAGACAGAAAGCAATAATTCATTTCTGGAAGCGGTCGACTGTCTCTGTGAACATTAACGTTAATGTCAGTGAGTCTAAAGATCATCATTTTGCAAATTTAAGACAGATGATCCGCTCAGCTTGTTGCCTTTATTCAAGCATCTCTCATTGTCCTCCATCACAGCCGCTCGTCTTTGTGCTGGAGGAGAAATGAGATTTCACACTTGGTTGTTTTCACCTCGGAAATTCATTAAGTCCTAAAAATGAAAATGTGTGGGATGTGAGCTTGGATTTAGTCATCGCTCTGTCCGGCATATAAAACATCTTTTAGTCTCAATCACCTTGGCTGACATAGATCAAACAGATGACCAATCAGGGATCCTCCATCAGCTTTTTTCTAATTTACAATTACCCCTTTTTCCACAATTTCCACTTCTCTCCTTGTGGAAGTATATTGTGTTAAGCTGTTTAGAAAGATGAGCCATCAGTTTGTTGATGGTCCATGATTTCATTCAGTGCTTCGAGTTATTTCCATTTTCTTTATAACACCTTCAAATGTGTTAACGCACATCAGAAAGCTTCATTTACAAGCTGCCTGTGCCCCTTGACAGTGTTTTTTAACACTACATTTCTTTGTCACTTTACAAGTTGCCTGTGTGTAGTAGTGCAGTTCTCCATCAAGTTGTAGTCAGTCTAAACAGTCTCATCAGACTGGGAAGATATCCAAGCTGCCTGCCTGTTATTGTGCAGATAACGAAAAGAAATCTAGCTACGGTATGTTGAAAGTGTGTATGTTATATTTATCTGTATGGATTACAAATCGGGGAATTGTGGGGTTCAGTATCTTGTACGAGGTGAACTCCACCTTCCAGCACACCAACATAATGGTTTTATTCTCACATTAGCTGAGTTTCCGTTTACTAGCAAAGCAAATCTGAAGCAATTTTTCTGAAATGTTGCAAATAAGAAATGTGAATCATTTGTTTTTCCAAACCAACTTGGCTGTGTGGCGTCGCCAGAGAGAAGTAGATGTCCTAACCAAAAGATATCAACTGTGATGGACATCCAGAAGAAAACAAAGAAAGCTCTTTTACAGGAATTACTTTCTTCTCTGTGAATATCTGGGATATAATATTATATCTATGGAGAAACTGGTCATGAGTGCTGGCTCAGACCTTAAACAACAGATTCTCATCATTATAACCTTTTCATACCAGTTACGTTTTGTAAAGTTGTTTCTATATCCCCTAAGCCCCTTTCAGACTTGCAGTGGAAAGCGCTAATGTTGCAGACTTTGTCTTTTATACCGTTTGCATTCAGACAAACGATCCGCTCTTTTCCCTCGGAGCTGTAGCGGACATTTACCGACTAGCCCCCATGTCACGTTCCGGCACGTCGTTTTGCCTGAACGCACAAGAAATGTTCCGGACAGGTTGCAACACAAAGACGTCCTACCCTGTTTTGACAATCGACTTATCCGGAACATTTCCCCATGTCTGAACGTTGCCTGGATGTAAGAAGTCTGCGAGGAAGCGATATATTGAAAAGACAACTCGATAAAACAGCGTACGGACTTTACCGCAAACAAAAGTAACAAACATTTTTGCCTTTTGGAACTTTTGAATTTACTGAGAGAAACGAGCACAGCGAACATAAAGTGTACTTCAACATAAAGTTTTAAAGAACATCACTAACATCTGGGGTTGCAGACGAACCTGTCGGCCTTCAAATGTCTGTACAGTGAAAACGAGAAGCCATCCCAAATATCAG
Organism: Leptatherina wallacei; assembly: GCA_028567055.1. NCBI lineage: Eukaryota > Metazoa > Chordata > Actinopteri > Atheriniformes > Atherinidae > Leptatherina > Leptatherina wallacei. The sequence continues at coordinate 26,426,105 of JAOXYM010000012.1, read as the reverse complement.
ATTATCCATTTCTTTATTGCACTCACTGGTGAAACCATCTTGTTTTTAAAATGCAACTCAAACCATGTTAAATCAAACCCATCTGTGCTTTCCTTCAACAGGTTCCGTGCTGGTTTTAAACAAGCATTTCGCTGCTGCCCCTGTGTCCCTCAAGGCTCTTACGAAGGCCTGGAACTCAAGTCCACTCGCTACCTTCAGACCCAGACGAGCGTTTACAAGGCCAGCCGAATGGAGACCACCGTATCCACCGTTCTTCATGTCGGGGATGATGTGGAGCAGCCCAAGATTAAGGTTATAGGAAAACGAGGACCTGCCGGGGCTGCGGCTGCAGCAAGACCACATAGCTCATCCCTGGACCTCACCTCAAACGGCTCCTCATCCCGTAGTGTCTCCAAAACTGTATCGGAGACATCTAGTTTCTACTCCAGTAACAACTTGCAGGAATAGACCTCCAATACAGGCAGCATTTGCCAGACAGCAGGGAGAGAGTGTGAGTTGACTGTTCATGTCGCTGCTTTCCCCTGCATGTGTTCATGCAACGTACAGCCTGAATGTGTGACCTTGTCTGCCGACTGTGAGTTTATGCTGAATATATTTCCAGTGTGTTTACTGGGACATCATGTAAGAAAGGTGGTTCCTGCTCCCTGAGCATTGTGTTTACCCACATCACTGTGAAATGTTCGCGCTACTCACAGTTGATGATCAACCATCATAAGAAAGAATTTTCTTAGTGCCAAAAAGCAACAAGGAGCACTTCATCTACTTGAGCACATTCCATTTAAAAGCTAAACTCAAGCAGATGCTAGCACCTCCAACCTTCACAGCTTCTGCTTGTTAGAGCAGCCTCCTGTCAGAGAGCTCACACATCCTCAATCACACAAGCAGTGTGACTTCACACAGTCTATTTTCGATTGAAGCCTCCGTATAACATAAGACCTGCAACGCGACAGCACCTAGTCTTACAAGTGCAAAAATAAATAAATAAAAAAATCCCCGTACTCGCGTAGAGAAAACCTAGTTTTCACTGCAGCTCTCCCCACAAGAAATATGTTTTTAACATAAGCAAAGGCTCCACCATGAAAGGGGCTGCAATCTGAGAAGCGTGTTTGTCCATGCTTGTGTGTGAGAGAGCTGATCCGAATGCCAACCCTTATCTCTCTGAACAGGACTGCAATCCAATGTGCAGAATGTGTGTCTGCCTGGCTGAAAGGATGCTCTGCAGATCCCCTGCAGGCTTCGCTGAAAAGTTCTGGCAATCAGCGAAAAATACCAGCAGTGACTGGCTCATATTTAATCAGACTGACTTCAACAGCTGGCAGTATCATTTTCTGAAACACAGAGGTTTGGCTAATGCTGAAGAAATAACGGTGATCTCAGACATCACCAGATCTAAATAATATGTGACTCATGATGACCAACCAGTCAACTTCTTCTCTATGAAACTTCAGACAGGACTGAGTGTGGCACCTCTTTCAGTTACTCAGTATTTACTGCAAGAAGCTTTGGCTGGGTTCCTCACACGTATGTGTCTCTGACACACACTGCTGTGGATGTGAGCAGTTAAAGTGGCCAACTTAACCTGTGACATGTGGTGTAGGTGGTGAAGATGATCACTTCTGTCCCTCATTAGAAGGCATTGCACCGTCAAAATTTAATCCAGCTGCAGGTTTAAAGGTCTTTGCAGGCTACGTGGCCTGGAATGTGCACCATCAGTGATCTGAAGCTCTTTAACATGCAGCGATGTGCCTTGCTGCTTAGCATAATGTCTGTGAAAGGACAGGGGGGTGGGGGGTATGTTGACAGGAGCAGCTCCCTTTACTAAAGTATGGGGAAAGGATGTTTCATGGCATCAGACCACAAAATCCGGCCTGAACAAATGGTCCCAATGTCCTCCAGCATTAATACCTGCATCTACACACGCTTAGACTCATAATTAATGGGATTAGTGCTGAAGGTTGTGTCGCAATATTCCTACACAAACCATCCAGAAAATGTGTTTGTTTGTTTTTATTGTTTGATGTAATTTACTTTCATCTACTATGACTGTGGTATCTGTGGAATCTTTTTTTAAAATATAATTTCTTGTTTCATGAATGATCGGTGGAATACATTGAATCCTAAATGTTTGACAACTATCCTGCAGTCAGCTTAAGAGCTAAATCCACAAGATTTACATATTTGCTGTGTACAGTTCAGTAAAACACATCCATCAAAACTAAAATCCAAAACGTCTTTGTGAAGTATTCAAGTCTGAAAACGTGTTTTTATATACATAAAATAAGCTGTTACCACATACTCTATGTAAAAAAAATAAATAAATAGTGATGATAATAATAAAAAATATAGCTTGGTTACACCAGGTTAAAGATGAAAACTGCTATCTTCATGCATTATTATCATGAGCAGTTAGCTGTTGATATCCATTGATTCATTTTAAAATTCATCTCACAATAGCTGATCTGTTCATAACTCCCATACTGAGGTTTGGGCAGGAAACAAGAACAAGTGGAGCCTCTATTGAGAAGAAATTAGTAATTAATCTGATTAATGTCCTGCAATACTCTGAATGATTACTCAGTTTTTGGTAATGAGTTGACTTCAATGCATAAAATAACCTAAGGAGAAGTAAGTTTAGCAAAACTCTGATCAGGGGGGGATTTGATAAAAACTCAAACACTCAAAACCAATGTTGGCCAAAACGACTTGTCCTGGCAGTAAACACAAGCCAGGCTGGTGGAGTGCAGAGCAGGTCGCTGTCAGGTTGTTTGCTGATGGAGAAAAACTTGTGCAGAGAATCCAGACATAGGGAGAAACATTGTTAGCAAAAGGAGTGTCACACTGAGAAATGAGATCAGTAGTTTGAGCAGAGAGTCCCTATCTGCCACTGCCAGAGACAGAAGAGTTGGATAAAAAAATGATTTGAGCTCCACCAAGTAAACATTAACCTTGGGAAATGTAAAAGTGCTGGTCTCATGGTGTAATCAAAGAAAATAATAGTGACTTAAACTTTCCCAAACGACTAGATTAGTTGAGTCCAAAATGCAGGACTCAAAGGAAAATCACTTTATTCTTAAATCATTTTCAGAATTACTTTCCTCATTCAGAGTATTTTTGCTTGAATATCTTAACAGCATGTGAAGAAAAAACTACCATGTTCTCCAATTCTAAGGTTACATTGATAAGGACATGAAAACATTTTGTTGGTCCTTTTTCTGGTCTAAAAATGAGGAAAATACAAGACATGGCATATTACACTTAGTTATTATTTATGTAAAAAAAAACTTGGATATCTTAAAACCTGACAGTCAAAATGCAGAATCAGTGTGTGTAAACCCTTACTGCTTCTATAGGAGTTAAGAAGGAAGTTAATCAAATACACTTAGTTCATTGGTCATTGTCAGTGTGAGCACCTCTTTAAATCTGTCATCTGTGCATTCAGGTGTATGTTAACAAGATGCCAAGGAGGAAAGACATCAGCAATGATCTTAGAGGAGCAATTATTGCCGTCCATCAATGTGGGAACGGTTAGGTCATTTCCAAACAATTAGGAGTCCATCATTCTGCAGCGAGAAATACACGTAACCAGAAAAAAATAGTAATAATGATGATGCCAATCTTCCTAGGAGTGGTCTTCCCAACAAACTCATAAGATCAGACCATGCAATAATCTGAGAAAATGTACCCCCCCCCCCCCAAGTGCTACATCTCAGACTCCACAGGCCTCACTTAGCATGTTAAATGTTAGATGTTTGGTGATGATGCACAGTTCCACCCATTTGGTGAAAGCCAAACGTGGCATATCAGCACAAACACCTCATACCAACAGAAAAGCATGGTGGTAGAGGGTTGATGATTTGGGAAGGACCTGCAGTATTTGAGTTGACTATGAACTCTTCTGTATATCAAAGCATTCTAAGGTCAATGTGAGATTATCTGACAGCTGAAGTTTAGCTGAAACATTTCCAAATGCTGAAAAAAAAAGGGATTAAGGTGTTGCATTGTCCTGATCAAAGTCTAGACCTCAACCTAACTGAAATGTTGTGTTGGGACCTTAAGAGAGCTGTGCATAAACAACCACGATGAAATGAAGCAACCTTTATAAAGAAGAGAGGACTGAAACTTCTCCACAACAACCTCAGAGTCTGAGATCATCATACAGAAAATCATTTCTTCAAGTTATTATGGCTAAACGGGGCTCAAACTATGAAACCTACGGTGTAATTAGTTTTCCACACACTGCTTCTGCTTAGTTCTAGTCAAAGAAATAATGACACAGACTAACATGTCATATGTTGTTGTTTGAGGTTGTAGTTACACAATTCTCTTTTTTATTATTATTGTCATGATACAGAAGACCTTGGAACCGAATTTGTAACCAGCTGCATGTTGTAAAGCTGCTTTTAAGACAGTCACTGTATCAGGCAAAGATTTTGGATATGACTGTGTGCTGCTTTATGGTTAAATTGAAGTAATCAGAAAATTTACAGTCATTTACACTTGCCCCTCCTCTTCGTAAATCTGCTGGGAAAATATTTATCAAGGTATAAATCAGAAATTGGTCTTCCTGAAAATATTACAACTTTGTCATTTAACATAATGTCCTCAAAGTATCAGATTTGTGGTTCACCATCATAACACTGTTGAAATAACTTTCTTGTACTGAATTTTGGCAGACTAAAGACGATAAAGGAAGGATTTGCTCTCTTCTCCCTCATAAACAGAAAACAATTTTTAATTTTGATGGCATTTAAGACTGCCCTTGGTCTATTGTAGCAACAAAAATACTCAAGAGCAGTTAATTGTACATGCAGCAGTGAAAGGAAGAAGCACACTTTGGTCTAACCAAGGTTTTTTTTCCCAGACAAGAACCTATATGTATTAAAATGTATGATATATTCCAGCTAAGTGTGTACACGATATTGAAATGTTAAAGTGCACTACAGTTCTGCATAATGCATGCTTGAGAGCAAAATCATGTGTTGAAACCCCTCAAGGATGTGCTTTACAAGTCCTAAACATTCCTGTTTAGGATTTGAAAGCACCTCCCTAAAGTTATTTTATTGAGGACAGACTTGAAATCCTCTTGCCTCTTATCAGGATTGTGTGGATGTGGTTAAAATGACTGTGTCCTTGTCTGACTGAGGCCTAACAACCAACAAAATTTCCAACCGAGCCCCAGTTGCTTCAACCATCTGAGGGGAAAAATAAGATGGTTAAGTCTTTGTTAAACAGTTACAACCTCTCTACAGGGAGGATCCTATTGATCCAATAAGCATAACCAGCACTTTGTGAATAAATAAATTCAGGACCAGCAAGTTTTCAGATATCCAAATCAAATGCCAAATTGTGTTAATGGTAACAGAAGTGATGCACAATCATGCTAAAGTCCATCTAATGGAGTATTTAGTTAGAGACTTCAGGAGCTCAGTACCATTACATATGAACCACGGAGACCTGAACAGACAGAGCCAGGAGAGAACGAGAGCACTGTGGAAAGACATCGTAATCTGGTTACACTCTAAGTAAGACTGGCACCCATGATGCCTCTGGCTCTGATGGGATGATTTGGAGTCAGTGAACTGAATAGGAAGGTGCCTTGTCTGTATGTAATTTTACCAGTAAATGAGCTAGAGTGCGTGTAGAAGAGTGTCTTTGAAGCTGTTATTGTATTTTAATGAGGACCAACAGATTGCTCAAGGACAGAGAGGACCACTCTGTCCTGTGAAGGGATCTGTTCTCATCCATGTAAAAAGTCATAATGCGGCAGCCTTGATATTTACATTCTGATGGATAGATTTGACATTACAATACAAAGTTAGTCCCTTTTTGATCAAGTTATCATGTCATAAAGTTATCCTGCACTATGTATGCTGCTACCTCTCTAAAGCTATTGGCTAGATATTTAATGTACTAGAGTATAGATTGATTGTCACTGTAATGCCGAGTCAGCTAATCCTGCACATCATTTAATCGCTGTTTCAGCCAGCCCACACAAAGAGCTAGCATCAACCATGTTTGCTGACATCAAATCTAAAGTCTGGACATCATGTGGATTTTATAAAAAGCAAAGAACACTGAATGAAAATCTATAGAGCATCAATTAAGTACAGTAGCAGCAGAAAAGCTCTGAACGCTCACAAGGTGAGACGATATTATTCCTTAGATGGTAATACAACAACATCAGCTCACAAGATAGACTTTTTCCATCCAAAACTCAACAAGGTGGAAAACAATTCATTGCCTGATGTACTCCTAAAGATTTACGACCTTACAATGTAATAAAGTCGTAAATTGTGTAAGTTGTATAATAGAAGCAAGAGTGAAGATACCAGTATTTCATCAACAAACGGGTGTTTTACTTGTTTATTGGAGTGAAGAACAAAATCAAACAGGAAATACAGAAAAAAAAATTCCTGTGCTGTAAAATATCAAAAATATTGGTGATTCTCTGATCTTTACTACATGTGTTTGTTTTAAGGGAGCTGAACATTATCACATGTATAGAAATATATTGCTTTTAGAATGGGAAAAAAGTATCTGTATTAAACATATGTTGAACCATTATAAAATCAAATTGACCGTATCTCATAACTGGAAACATATCAAATCATCTTCTTAGCGAGATATGCACAGAAATTAACTGCAACCCAGACAAATTCTTGCAATTCTCTGGAAAAATACAAATGAATTATTAGTGACTATTTCACATGTTTCTCCCCACTATCTGAGCACATCCAGACTAACAAGCCTCCAAGGTGAAGTTATGAAAGCAATGCTACCACACTCCTGTGTTTCTAACTGCAGAGGTCATATAATAATGTAGTGACACGCAGCATGCACCACGCGTCACTGCCAGGTCCCCCACTGACTCACTCTGTGGTCACAGCCGACGTCTACAGCTGGAGTTCGTCCCTACTGGGGTCTCACAAATAGTAACTAATTAATAACCACTGCTCCTAACGTTTTTTTCTATGAAACTTTATACAACTATAGCCTCATCACTTGACACATGTCTGCAAGCTGTGGACAATTCACTCACACAATGTTTAATTTTTTTTTCCTTTGGCTGTTTTGTTTGATCTGAAGACTTTAAAAGCTAGACAGAAAAGAAGCAGCGATTATGGGAACAAATGACAGGACTGATATGATATGACATATCCATAATATCCATTACAGCTGTCTGAGCCAGAGAGGAGTTTTGAAGTGGAGTGAACACTGTGAACATACACTCCAAAAACCCACCTCATCATCTCATCATAACCCAATCATAACCGGTGAGCCAGGAATAAGCCACAATCTGCATCCTGAAAGCAGAGTGCGCTCCCTCATCTGTCCATGGCTTGGACAAGTCAAGTGGAGTGGGTGAACGAGAGGCTGGAGCTCTAATGAATGTGTAATTAACTTTGTTCAACGAGTGCTTCTTAAATGAGCGTCTCTTTCTCCATCTCTAACGCACAAACACACAGACTCACAGCAAGCCGTCGCTGATGAGAGCTGTAGCGATGGAGACAAAGGATCCCGGCTTGTTGCTGAGGAGAGGCGCCAGGCAGGCTCCACAGCGGGGTGAATGGCCTCATCAGCACCATCTCTTCCTGCGTTCTATCCATCCCTCGCTCTCCAATCACACTAATTACATGAGAGAAGTGGGGAAAGCAACCAGCAAAGCCTGCACAGAGGCACGCACATACTGAGTGTTGCCTGTGCTTGCAGGTCTCATCACTAAATGGGCTGAAAACAGTTAAACTGCTGCACTCATCTACAGTAAGTTGGTTTGGAGAGAGCCACACAACAACTTGTTTGGTGTACTTACATTAATTGATGCCCACAATGTTACCGCTAAGGATGTAAATACCTTTTGATGAAGCTTTAGCAAGATAAAAACATTCTGACAATGCGGTGTTCAGCATAAATGGAGAAATAAACCTCACACAACTTCTGCAATACAGTGTTAGGATGTGTGTTGCTGCAGTCAGACTCCATATTGTCGCTTGTCAAAGACCTTTAACAACTTAATCTGCCATTTTCCTCATCTTGTACAAATGCCAACCTCTCCACTGGTCTGTTTTGTGAATCTACTTTATGAATGTGACATTTTGATTCCTAGCGATAAGAGAACTCACCAGGACCTGTGACTTAGAGATGTGTGTGCGTGTGTGTTGTAAAGCTATTTAACACATGTATTCAGTGCAGTATCACAACACATGGAGTCTGAAGTGCGTGTCCTTGAAGAAAAAGTGTTTGTACTCTGGAGAAAGACGCCGACTCTGTGCCACAAGGAGACGTCTCGTTATTGTACCAGTGCCTCTTATAGTCGGTTGTATACCTCTCCTACGGCATGATGTGTCTGAAAACTAAAGATCACTGCTGTTACTGTACCTATAGTGAGTCACTTTTCAGATCAGTTTCTTTGGATCTACAAGCATTAACCTTACACGGACCTTTGTGCAGTGGCATTTAACAGCTGTACTCTTTATTTTACTGTCATTTACTTTATGTGCAAACTTTAATGACATGGTTAAGAATTAAGAGATTGGTTTTGTCTTTGCCTTTTAGTCAGACTGTCCTGCCATTTTTCTTCCTGTTGATTTACAGTAGACTTTTTTTCTTACCCCAAAAATGAGGGACTAACTGATCAGCCTAGAATCTGACCCAAATAAATGGCCGCTGTAGCTAAAACATACATATGAAATATCTTTTTAAGTACTTAGAAAAGATATTTCATATGTTCGATTCTGACAGAAGTGTTAATAACGACTCACAATGGGGCTAACAAGAAGGAATTTGTATTACCTAAAACAACTCAAACCTCAGGAACTTCACAGTGGTTATGGAAAATGTTGCAAAAAGTTGCTTAGCACTTTTCCTAAGAATGTTGCCGTGTATTACGTGTCATTTCACACATGCTATCTGCTTAACGTATCCTGCAGCTGATCATCTGAATCCATCAGGAGGATTTACTTTAGTAAAAATGTAAAAAGTAGTAAGTGTTTGTACTTTTTAAAACTTTATTTTACAAATTTTCACTATCTTATATAGTCAGTACTTTTGAGTTACAGCTGACCACCTGCAGGACCCACTGAGCAGCCATTGCACACATGAGGTGGAGTAACATGGATGTTCATCTTCATCTTTGGAAAAATAGAAACAAAGTAAAGAATTGATGCATACTGAGTCTGTCATCAATAGAAAACATTTGTTTTTGGCCATGTGTTATAAACATTACTAATGTGTGGGAACAAGATAATTAACTGGCCATGCATCAGTGGGGATTCATGGTTGTATAGCACACATGTAATATGGCTAACTCTGCCTTAATTTCACTTGATTTGAATCTTTGCATGAAGTATGACAATGTAACCAAGCTTACTGGGTTCACCTAACAGAACATTGCTTCAAAACAACATACAGAGATGGGATGCCAAGTACACCATTCAACAGCATCAATACTGCTTTGTTGGGCATATGTCCCTTTCAAAACCCCCAAAATATAGAAAAAAAAATGTTCTGTTACAATAACCTGTGCTCTCGTGATTAAGCCATAATTGGAAGGAGAAGGTTAATTTGGAGATTTAAAGGGCACGGACTGAAATTAAACAATATGCAGACAAGTTGTCGATACATTCATAATGCATGGCCGCAAATTAATTATCTTATTCCTATGCATTAGTAATCTGTGGCCATGCAATAATCTTTTTTATTTCTAATGTCACCAGACGGGATCTTTAAATGCAGAAGGGACATGGCATAAAATACACCGGTTATAGCTCTGACTTGAACTGCTGTGAAGCTCTGTCGGTTTGAGTTGTTATAGACTGAGAAGTTTTGCTCTTCTCTTGTGTTTTGAGTAACTTTTAGCTTTGTTCCCACATCAAAATTCATCCATGATTTTCCAAACGGTGGTAAAACACAGATAACTGCTTTACTCAACCCCACAAAAACACAAGAAAAACAAAATACCCCCTTTGACGTTTTTTTAAATGATGTTTTTTCTGTCCAACTGTGACAGCTTTTACATGAATATAACTCGCTGGCTTTGTAGGAGCCATGATTTTATCAAGACAATTGGATACCATATCCCCAAAGGACAATCCCTTACTGAAGACGAAAGTTGCTCTGAAGGCTTAGATGTCAAATACAATCCAAAGTAAACACACTTTTTTTTTTCTATTTCAGTGAACTAAAGTGTTTTCAGGATATTCAAAGCTTCTTTCTAAAAATGTAATTTATATTCATTGGCAAGTTTTCAAACTTTCCCTTATAAACAAATTGACTTGCCACAAAGTGAGCGTCCAGCCCATGAAGGAGTCATATTGTGACAAGGAAGACGAGTTTATTGTTGAATTTGGTCTCTGCTGGATATTGACAACAAGGAAAATACACTGCAGCCTTATCCTGTAAAAGGGCTGACTCTCAGCATTAATTTCAGGGTGATTACATTCGCTTTCAGTCAACCGTGTAAAACTTGGAACTCTTTGAATGCATGTCCCCCAAGGGGTGGGGGGCTGTAATTTGTCCCGCTCCCCTGTGGTTTTCCTTTAATCTTTCAAATACCCTGAAAGCTGAAAGTCAGCTCTTCAATCTGACACTCAGAGTCCCATCTGATGTTCAATGAGCTGAAATTTTGTGCTCACTATTTCTGCACAATAGGTGATAAAAAAAAAAAAACTTTGATCGTTTTGACAGATTTTCATGTTGAAATCAGTGATCCGAGACATTTCAGGCACAGCAACACATGCTAGTCGCAGTTCTTTGTTGTACTGCTGTTTCTGTCAAGCTTGGCATTTTCAAATTTTTCTATTAAACGTCAGTCGTAAAGAAAAAGAAAACTGTTGATCTGTTGTGTATTTTCTCAGTCAAAGTATTGCTCAGAGGTGACTGTGTATCTGTCGCTGCCTCATGCTGTTACCTGCCATTTCTATTTACTGTGTAAACAGTGTTTTTATCTGTACCAAAAAAAATACAGTGTGAGTTTTGATGTCTATTAAAAAGGAAAATAATTCCACTATTGATTTACAACGAACCACATGGAGTTTGTGTTTATTCAGGCAATAAAGTCAATATTAAGTGAGTGGACTATTCTTCTCTGCAGATCAAACGTCAGCGGTGAAAAAGGGATGGAAACACATCTTCAATAATGTTCAGAGAGAGGGAGTACAAAAACAAAAAACTAAAATTTACTGGGCTTTAAGTGTGTGCCACAGGTGAATGTCTGTCTTTGTAAAAAACTGACCTGCACTATGTTTGTTCTGATATGAAAGAGAATAATGGTGAAGAAGAAGCAGCACAGACTGGAGCTTCAGTGTTTGTGTGTGTGCCCATAGAACTAAAAAGGCAACAGAGAACACAGGTGTGGTGCTGATCTCAGATAAAAACATGTCATGTTCTGCAGAGGACTCTCAGCCAGACTACGCCACATGCATAATAACACTTATTAGAGCTGTCTTCATGGGCCCGAACCTGGCAGATTTACAGCTACAGTACTGGATGTTGCTACAGCATTAAATTATTTCATTTATTTATGCTTGTTTTTAAACTCAACACCAGACAGTAACATGAAAGAAAAAGTTGAGAAATTTTCCCCAATTATAGATATCCTTTTTTTCCCCCATCAACCAAATAATATTATGAGTCATTCAGAGCATATGACAGCATTGTATAGTTGTATAGTGCAGTCAAGACAATTTTACATGGGGTGGCAAAGGAGGGGCAAAAGGTCTAGACAGGGTGGCATTACTCAGATTTACATGGAGCATTTTTGATCCTGAACATTCAATCAGCATAAAATGCTTCATAAATTCCTCAGTTTGTCTGATCAGCCTCGATCAGAATGAATTTGGGCTCGTATTCCAGCTACAGCTTCCAACCTGCTGGGGGTCTCTGCTTCAGTTCTGGGGCTCAGCAGGATAGCCAGTCTTGATGAATGTGGTCGTTCATGACGGAGTAGATGAAGTAGCTGTGGTAATAGCCCAGCCGCAGTCTGAAGACGACGGGAATTTTCTTCTCGGAGCAGAGACGGCAATCAGGAACTGGTCATCGCGACCCTGGATCCAAGGAGTCTCAGGTGTTTGCCAGTGCTGACCCTTTCTCTTTGCTATCAAACAGAAAATTCTCCCGTATTTATGTTTCATCCAGACACAATGAGTCTAGTTTCTATTCTAAACACACAACTGATCAGATCACTTTATCCAGGATCCATGGAAACATGTCAGCTGGAATCTCTAATCAGATTGATTTTAGTGTCAAGTGTTTCAGTCTGATAGAATAAATATTTATATAAACTTAGTTATTGATCGTCCTCGGTGCAGTTTGGGAAAATCCCCTATATGTAAATGGATTGAGGACGGGATCCTGACAAAAACGCTTTAAAACTATTTGCTCCATCATTATCCTTCGAAAAAACAGACAATATTTAGGCTTAAATTAAAAAAATATTCCTCAAAATAAGTTTAGAAAAAAACTTAAAGTACTCGACAGAAATCTGCATCTCTTTTACAAGAACTGATGATGACAGTTATGGTGCTGTTCAGCAAAACATCCCACAAACATCTAAGCTTCTGCAATACTGAGGACAACTAGATTACTGAGATGATCATCGCTCTATTTTCACATATCTAAAAAAAATTATATGACAATTAGAATTATCTTAGAGTTTCACTGTGTTTAAGATTTGCATTATATCCAGAATTTATCACAATCACTGATTAAATAAAATGCCACACAACTAAAGCTTCACATATTTGATCTTAAAACACAGCCATAGGTTTTAACTGAAAACATGTTATTCTGTTGTGGAACATCTAATGTCTGCACTGGAATTTATGAAGAGAATAAAAACACCATGTTATCCAGCTGGAATAAAGGATGAATCCATTTAGATTATTTATTATTATAAAAGCCTGTTTTTAATTTACCATCTTACAGTGAGGATGTAACCTGCTTTAATTGATCAGCCTCATTGCTGATATTGATCATACAGAAGTGTTACTGAGGCTTCAGTCTCTGAAACAGACACTCTTCAAACTTTTTTCATGTCTAAATTCTTCATAAATGTCTCTCCTGTTTACTAGAAACAAAACTTATTAACTAGGGAAAAGATGCTCCGACAAATTGTCCAGCGAGTCAGTCGCTATCAGCATGTAATTAAAACTGCGACCCTCCATCTCCTTCAGCAGACACTCATGTTCATTATAGTTTAACTTCAACTTTGAGTGGTAAAACGTCACCTGTGGAAACTGACTTCACCTGGTGAAAGTTGGGCGGCTCGGTTGCTAAACTCTGGCCACACATTAGTATCTCGTGGCCACAAGTTAATTTTATTTTCTGTGGATGTCCCCAGACGGGCTCCGTAGAACTTACAAAACTGTGCATGCACCAAAATTGACCCATGGATTTAGCATACCTCAGACAACTCACCAGAGCCTCAGCACACAGCCGAGTGAAACCAACAACGGCCAGTTTTTGTGTATTGTTTTGTAAATTGAATGCACATTGCTCAAGTGCATCTCTTGCGCAAACGCAAATGAAGCGTATAAAGTGTACTTACATTGCAGTTTTCTATTATTACCTCCGCCAACGGGTGGAGGTTATGTTTTCGCCAGTGTGCGTTTGTCCGTCTGTCTTTTCACAACATTGCTCAAACAGTAATGGACAGATTTTGATTACATTTTCAGGAAAATGGGCTAAGAAAAAACTGATTAGATTTTGGGGGTGATCT
>JAOXYM010000012.1:26357186-26369630 GCA_028567055.1 Leptatherina wallacei | reverse complement strand
CTTATTCATATCTACCCTACATGAAAATATATGTTTATACTGCATACTGTATACTACACTAGATTAATATCTACACTGTCCCGCCGCCGGTATGGGTTTGAGCGCACGATGGGCTCTCTCGAGCTCCGGGGGAAAGGCAGCACTCCTTTTCCCAGTAAATCGAACAGAAAGCCGGAGAAAAACGACATCAGACACGGACCCTCAACTGCTTCAGGTACTCCTATGAGACAGACATTGCACTGTCTACTCCGACCTTCCAAATCCTTGAGCTTAGCTTTCAGTTTTTGCATTATCTGCAGTCATGGAAGTTAGCCGTGCTTCCAAGTGCTGTAACTGGTTCAGCCCAGATTCCACATCGGAAAGTCGTACTTCATGGTTGTTCACCGTTGTCTGTATTTTGTTTAATTTTGTATCAATGGCCACGAGCTTGCTTTCAAACCTGGAGGTAAGTGAATCAGGCTTTTTTAGGAGGTCTGCTCTCAGCTCCGCTAGCATGTTGGCCAACGTAGCATTATCGATAGTGGAGTTAGCAGCAGCGGTTTGTTCTGGCTTCTTCTGCGGCATGCCTTGTTTGGATGACATGTTGACAAAACGTCCTAGGGCACCTTACAGTCTGTTGTAACAAAGTTGGGACAAGTTAGAGCAAAAGAATATACAAAATTGATAATGCTGGTGGAGTCTGGAAAAACATGACTAATCCATTCTATTCACCAACCGGAAGTCTCCGAGCCTACAGTTTTAGCCCGCTAGCCACTGATCAACCCTGTGAGGGTTGAGAGCCGAGCTTGTAAAGCAGGAGTGTCCAAATCCAATCCTCAATACCCCTTTTTTTCTACTAACTGAGCTAAAATAAAGCAGTATCATCCTTTTTTTTAAAGAGCTGAAAACCCAGCTAGGAGCGCAGGTGAGCACATTGCAGACACAGCTTTGGCTGCCATGACAGCTCATGGATAAAGACCAACCAAAGTACTTTTTTTTTCTTCTTTTTGTTTCAATGTGTCTTGTTGTATTGTTTGTGGAAGTTGCTCTGTACATTTACAGTATGCTAAAAAACCTGTACAGATGCATCCACCTATGTTGAGTAATGCATATTGTGTTTTTTTTTCTAGTCTTCAACAGTTTGAAGATATTCATTCAGGAACTTAAGCGTGTTTTTTCCGTTTGTTTTATCTGGGTTATATAAAAATGGACAACCACGTGAAAGTATTACTTGATTACGAAAAAGTCAAACAACTGAAGAGCTGTAAAAGCCACAAAAATAAAATATATACTGTAGTCACATTGAGAGAGGTTGGTCGCAGTCCCCCTCCTGTTCTTTTATCGAACAACTTAAATCCAATTAATATGATGAAATGAAAAGAACTGAGCGTTGCTTTGAATGCTGCTGGTGAAAAGAATTATCTTCTTTCATTGAGCAAAGGAGGGAACAGTTTATCCCGTGCTAAAGGAGATAAGAAAGGAACCAATAAAGCACCTTTCTTTAGCATTTACCAAGATAATTTAAACTCTGAGTCAGTTACCATGGTAACTGCCTCCAACGTTCATACTGGCAGGTTTTCTTCAACAAATTGAATTTCTCTATGACTCCTTCCCTCCTACTAAGAATAAACCAGTTGTCTTTATACTGTTCCATTTTTTTTTACATGTTCAGTGTCAAACTGATTATCACACAGAGTGCAAAGGTTTAGACCTTTCCAAAAAATCAAGGAAATTAAATTGAAACTATCTCAAAGCCAATGATGATCTGTCATTACTATAAAGTGAAAAGATCTCATTTTCAGAGAAAAACTTTTTTTTCCCCTTCATTTTGCTGTGAAAGGACTTCTTTATCAGCAGAGTGGGTCATGTCAGGGTATAGGCAGAGATACCCCGGACTAAAGTGGCCAACACCCTCACCTCATGCAATCAAATAATAAGAATAATGTCTAACTCCTATTTTTTATTTTCTGTACTTTTATTGATTTATTTACAGCTAATGCTTGGATGCAGATGTATTTTAGCAGCACATCTGCCATCAACTGATGATCAACCCCTCGATGATCAACTGAGTTGCAATTGCCAGAAAATACCAGTCCAAAATGCCATATTTGGAGGGTGTATCTCTGAAATTATACAGCTATTATCCAGAACTCCTGTCTACTACTTATCATCTTTATTGCTGCTTTATTTGTGCCTTATCTTCAAAATGATAATGGGCTGGTTAGACCCACCATTGTTCCTCCTTGTCATTCATATAGTGGAAGAGAAATTCGAAGCCACTTAATGATTCAAGTCTCACTGATTGAGATTCATTAATTCATTCAGCTAGTAGCATTCATTAGCAATCAAACTCAAATTTAAAAATAAATCTATAACTGTTAAATGGTGCAACAGATCTGGCAGATTTGAGTTTATTTAAAATGAGTGATAGACAGTTAAACTAATGCATCACCCGGTGGACTGGTAAAATTCCTTTAATTTTCCTCCCATTGAACAATGTGATGCCAAGCGTTCCGCCCCAATATCGAGATGTAGCTCAATTGTTTGCATATTTGCGCGTTTCAGGTTGCAATCAGCCCGCTTGTCTCAGCACCAGCATCACTCTTGGGTTTTGATGGTAATCTCACTGAGGAGACTGATTGGTCTGACATTGTGAAGCCCAACATGACAACTACATGATTATAACTCCCTTCTGATCCGTGGCCATACCACCAGTACTCCAGTACACGAATGAATACATCGGTATGGAAAAGGCACCAGGTGCAGGAAACAAAGAAGGTGGATGTTTCAGTCAGCCAACTGTATTACTGAGCCTCACATTTAATGGGGACTTAATGATTAACACTAATTGCACCCTGGTTCAAACAGTAAGAATAAAAATGCATAATAATTTCCCCTCCCACTGTTCAATCCCCAAAATGCTTCAATTAATCCTGCGTACAGCGCTAATTATCCACATCTCACCAACTGAGTGCATTCAATGTATCAAACATGGTTTGTGCTTTTTATTAAGGAAGATAAGAGAGCCATTCATCAAGTCAGCTGAAATACACTGCATTTACCATGATAAAGAAGCACCAAGAACAATTTAACTAAGTAGAGTGACATAGTTTACATGTGAACCTCTCCCCTCTGATGTTACGTATGTTTCAAACTGGGAACAAAAGCTGTTGCTTAATGACTATAACGGATTATTAAGAGTCAATTACAGGCATCAACACAAAAACGTATTGATATAAACACACGTGTTCCATTTATCCCCTCTCCCCCGTTCCGCTATACTATAAAGTTATATGTGTAACACAATAATTTCCCTCTAAGAGGGATAAATAAAGTATTTTTCATTTCATTTCATGCTCAAACTGTTATTCTATTCATATTAAATATTGCTTTTCCAACCAGCACGTCCATGCATATGGGTTATATTTAGGAACCCAAGTGGGTTTGTCCACAGTCTACTGTGACCTCTCCTGTCTTTGCCCTATGGGTTTCAAGATGGTTCTTGGTTATATTTGGGCTATGTGAGTACTGAATGTGCATGGCCTTGAATTGGGAAAATTTTGGAGCTCCCATGTGATTTCAGTTACATGGGTCCCAAATGTGAAACCCATATGGGTAAACACAGGTGAGGCCACCATGGAAACTGCGGACAAAACCACTTGGGTTAATTTTCTGCAGCTCAAATATAACCCTTATGGGCCCCACCTGGACATGCTGGCTGGGTTTAGTACATGAAATGTGTCTGCTTACATCAGGACCAGGAGGGATGCCAGTCTGGGAAAAACTGTTTCTGGTTAGAGGGCCCCCTGATGCTTTGGAAAAAGAGAAAAGAAGTCGGAGGGAAAAACCAGTTACATCTACAGCATGCACAAATGATAGACTGTTTGCATCTAAATTATGGTCACACATCTGTGTGTGTGAGTATGCATGAGATGCAGTGTGGAGAAAAACACGAAGAGTTAACGGAGATGGAGCTCATTAAAAGGAGAAAAACTCTAGAAGAATGTGAGTTGAATATATCAGTGTATATAGTAAATCTTTTGTGAAGCCATTAATATCACAGTCCCCTTCCTTTTTGGAGTCTAGATGGAATGGAAGACTTATTGTATTCGTATTATCTTATACCATATTCTTGTTTGCTGTCTTTTGTACACATAGAAGGATCAGACTCTTAAATCATATTTCAGTCCATTTTTTGTTCTTCATAACCAAATGTTGGACAAAACTGTCCACTGCATCTTCAGAAAAAGTGTAAAACATAATCAAAGACATCTTTATTGTAACTCATAAGTCAGTATTATAAAGTATTATAAGTTATTTTGTTCACTTGAATAAATTGCTCATAACTAAAGGATTGAATTTTGTCAGGTATTAGATTCGAGTAGAACACCAGCTGGATAGATCTGGCACTCAGTAATTAAGCCAATTGATATCAGGTCTGTAAGATTATTGGCTATAAATGGGAGCAGCTCTACTTAATTCGGTCCAATGAGGGCTGCAATCCAACTGGTATTCAATGCATTTCAGCTTCAACACACCTGAATCAAATTAAATGAATCCAACAACCTATCAAATTCTGTACAATGACTTATTAATTTGAATCAGGTGTGTTGGAGAAAGGGATACATGGAAAACCTGCTGGATTGCAGCCCTCGTAGGAACAAATCAAGTATCATGCACTAGAGAGACGGAGCTGCCCAGAAATGGAAAATGTGTCAATAGAAAGCAGATATTTAACACTCCTGGTTTGCAATACACAGTGCCAATTCACACTGGGAGCGTGTCAGACCCAGAGCGCCTGCGAGTGCAGTCCTTTCTGCTGGATTTGTGAGATCAGGCGTGATGTCGTCGTTTTAGATTGCAACAATCATGAATAAAAAGGTTGCATGTAAGCATAACTGTCTGCCAGTCTGAGGTTCATTTCCTGGTCTTTTGGATCCATCTTTTTGAGTTTTGTGATACTACCATGGGTAATTCCAGCCAAATGAATTATTTTGTCCACTGTGTTTCTTGTTCTCATCAATTACCTTGTTGTAGCTTGCAGTGATGTAATGTTTACATATTTAGCTATCGCAAATCTGCACGTGGGTTTTAATTTAGAAATGCACCAGATGCTTTACTCTGATACTGTGTCTGCAGTTCAGATCGGACCAGACAGGAATTCAGAGCTTGATGCGTTCTGGAAGCAGCTCCGTCAAAAGTAGGCCCAACATGTATATTTAGCGTGTCCAGTGTGAATCAAACCATTGACTAAAACATCTGCAATTAATTACATGCCCGGTGGAAATTGGCCTTAAAGGCATGCATGCAGGGCAGTGGGTCCTGAGTACCTGGAATGAGAAACATCTGGCCATCCCACAGTTCCACAAATCATTATTCAAACCAGCATGGAATTGACGTCAAAAGCCCAGATGACAGAAAATTGCATGATTTTAGAAGAATATTTTTGTGTATAAACAATTGTAAAAGATCTGTGATGGACACAAGCTATGAGTAGAATTCACATCTCCACATATATTCTCAAGAAAACGTGCAAAGACTGGGTTCTGTAAGTGTAGATTCACAGCTTAAATGAGCCTTCTCCTAAGTTTGGCTAATCATGCAATAAACCGAGTGTTCAGGAGGTTGAATTAAAACTAGATTGTTTAGGCAAAAATGCATGAATTCAGAAATGACTCTTGGACAGAGCAGACTGTGTTCACTCTGCTAAGTTATGCAAAGGAGTTGCACCTTCGTATTATCCATGTTGACATCAGCATGGTTTCAATCTTTTCATCTGACACTCCACGAGAAAGAAAATAAGCACAGAGAAGATTTATGGCTGGACTGAGATTTAATTTTTAATTAAAAACTAAGGTTCTCTGCCATTTGTGTGTTAGATCAATAAAAATGCAGCTGTAAAATGTGTGAACATAGTCCACAACTACCTCTTCTAAATCTTACATTCACTATGTTTTATGACGCTGTATACCAAGAAAGAAAGTCCATAAAATCTTCCCACTTGTTGAACTACTACTACATGTCTTTTCTTTTCTTTCTGATTTCACTGAAATAGATATCAACTGTACATTTTTTCCTTTACTGGCAAGTGAAATAAATAATTTATCCTGAGATACAACCCCAATCCAACCTTTTGACTGGGATGGCCTTCATTCATCTTGTGCTGTTGGCTGTGAGCCAAAACCTCCCACACACAGATTGTCCATCTCACAGTGATAGCAGTGATAACAAGTGCATAAATGTCATTGAATTCATTTCCCTTTTTCTGTCATGGCTACTCGTCCTGTTGCTCATGGTCTCTTTTTCTCATTACCTCCACACAGTCCTCCCTACCTGCCTTGCAATGCGAATGCTGACTCCCCACAGAAGATTAACCTGCTACATGATGGAAAAACTCAAAGAGTAAAACCCAGTCACACCTGAACAAGTAAAAAAAATTTTTTAAAAAAAGACAGAACTTTTGTTGTTATCGTTGTTGATTTCTTTTTCCATCACTGCTTCGTTTCTCAGGAATAAATATTGGAAGATGATTTGTGTACAGATCCCAAAAGCTTTTTAAGAGAAGGTGCTCCTTTCTGACACTTTCTCCACATCATTACATCCGACACGGTGGTTATAGAACTCCTCTTCATCTCTCTGCTTCCCCATCTTATGTGAAATTGCGGCTGCTCCATCACCCGTCTATCCCACAGTCTCATGGAAATGGGATGGCCTTCATTCATCCCGCGCTGTTGCCTGGGAACTAAATCTCTGAGCATTCTGCCATTGGTGAAGATGTCTATAGGAGATGTAATTTGCCTGCATGTCAGTTTTATTTTACCCTTAAAACATTCCACCATATGTCGTTTTTAGTATGACCATGGGCAACTGCAATAATAAAACAAGCTTTGTCCTGTAGATATCAAGAAATTCCAGCTGCAATTTCTAAATTTATTACATGTATTTTCTGTAAAATACCCAAAACTGTCTTATTTAATACGTCCCAAGCACAGTTTTACGATGCATGCAGGTGATTTTGAACTGTAGACAGCGAGGGCACCGGCATTTCGAATATCCATATGATCACCGCAGGCAAAGCCATGATGCAAACGCTCAGGTTGAACAGTAAATAAGCTCATGTCAGTCTTACTATTGAAAATTTTTATCTTTAATCATCAGATCAAAAAATCTAATCAATACTTGGACCGAGGCCACCTGCTTTCCTGATAAAAGCCATCAGTATTCATGGATTCACTTTAGCATTCTTCAGCAATTGGTGATGGAAAGACCATGTGGTCATTACAGAGTGTGCTCAATGTATCTTTGTAGCTTCTCCTTCATACACAACAAAATCCCTGAAAGGATGTCATGAATGAGGTATAGGTTATTTGATTATTTTATTTTTTTATTGGGTGCTTCGAGAACAAATGCAGCAAATACAAATGTTTGAAATCTTACACATGCTGTCTGAAGAGATGTCTGCCATTGACTAGTCTGTGTGTGCATAGAGTGTGTCACTACATTTTCTTTGGGTTTGAGCACGACAAACAGAGATGGAGTGGTATGCTGCCAAAACATAAAGATGTTTTCATCTTATCAAACCAACTCTCCAATCTCAGCTGGTTGTTTGACAATACCAATTCACATCTGGTTCACATAAACAGGTGACAAAATGTTTTTCTAAGAGGTGGCAGAAACCCTCCACTTGCAAGTTACAGTATGAGTTATAGTGAATACACAGAAATACATTGATGCTCCTTCTACACAACAGAGTCAGTCTATAAAGGATATTACTTGAATATTCCTGAGAAAGCTCCTTTTTCCCCCCATGCACACTCTTGGTCCCCATTATTGGCACACATGAAATTGAAGTACATAATGTAGAACAGTGTTGCCCAAGTCCAGTTCTCAAGAGCTGCGATGGAATCAAATCCCACCATTAAATCCAGCCACAACGCGCCCAGTGGAAATGGGCCTTTAAAGTTGCATGATAATAGCTCTGGAAGACTGGACTTGATGGACCTGATGTAGAATATCTCTTGGGGAAAAAAAATCTATTGAAACTGCTTTGGTATGTAGAAAACTCATGTTTGATACAGAAGTGCAAATAATGAAGTAAAACAACAACAACAAAAACTTTTTTGATTTTGAGTCGCCTGTGACAAATCATAAATTAGAATCATTTGTGTCAAAGTGTCACATGACATGAATAAGCCAATGAATGATGACTTCAATGTTTTATAAAGCCACGTTGTTTCCTTGTCTTTTGTCAAAATGATGAAGATGAAGGAGCTGACTGAGGACATCAGAATTCCTGTTATTAGCAAACACAAGTCCTCTTAAGGAAATAAAGCCATTTCCAAGGACCTTGGTATCTCTGTTTCAACATCGTTATTATGAATTTTGTGACACATGGGACTGTTAAGAACCAGTGGGAAGAGGAAAATCTATGAGAAAAGTCTTTAAATGGTTTGCTGTGGGGAAAAAAAACACCATATGAAATATCCAAAGACCTGGAGCAATCTGGGGGAATGATTTCAACATGTATGATGCACCGTACACTAAACCAAGTACGGCGTTATGGGCGAAGAACCCATTACTTGAAAAAAAAAAGAAAGGAATGACTGATCTTTGCCAAAGAGTAAGTAGACAAACCACAATCTTTCTAGGACAAAACGAAACAGAAGTTTTTGGGATTCCACACCAACTATTTGTTTACAGGAGACAAAATGAAGCTTAACGGGAAAATAACACCCTCACAACAGCCTAGCATGGTGGAGGATCCATTATGTTTTGGGGCTGCTTTGCTATCTGGTACTTGGAGGCTTTGGATGTATCTCAGGAATCATGAAATCTGAGGATTACTAAGGGATTTTAAGATAAAATGTGCTACCCAGTGTAAGAAGACTAGGTTTGGGTTGAAGATCATGGGTTCTCCAACAAGAAAAAGAGCCTAAGCACACAAGTGGCCAGCAACGAGTCCTGACCTCAATCCTATTGAAAATCTGTGGTATGATCTGAACTCTAACATTTGTGTCAGTTTTCAAGATCTTTTTTTTTCTTTCTTTTTGCACTGTTTTCTTTTTGCATGCACTAGGTTTTTTTTTTATTGTCTTATTTCTTATATTATATACTTTTATACTCTTAAATCTCTCTTATATTAAAATGTTAACGGCTAATGCAATTTCAACTTTCTGCATGTGTTACACACCGATAGAAAACTCGACAATAAATTTACCTTGAACCTTGAACCTTGAAAGTGTAAAGAAAGAGTTGGAGAGAAAATACCACCTGAGGCTGCAAGAAACACTCGGAGGTCATCCCTGCCAAAGGATGTGCAACCAAATATTACGGACAGGCACCTTTATTACTGTCCATGTGCATTTTTTCATGTTTCCTCTTTGAAACTGGAACATGCTGCAGTTTAGAGTTCGCAATAACTTAAAGAAAACTTTTTATTTTAATCATTACAACATTACAAACAATTGGGATATGGTACAATTTATTAATAATTGTCACGTGGGGTGACATCCTTACTGTGCATGGAAAATACACCCTGCTTGTAAAGTAGACATGTACTCGGTCTATTTAATAAATGTCAGCATGCTAATCAGGCTTCTTGATTAAGCGTATTAAGACATCATTAGCTGCACAGCATCCTTGATAAGAATAAAGACATCTTTGATTCATGATAAACAGGACATCATTTTACTTCTATCATGTTTCATTAGGAAGCTTCATTTTAAACAGAGATGGTTTGTAATTGTAAACCAACTGTGTTGACCAAAGTAACACCATTCTAGGCGAAGGGATGTCTAAGATCTGAAATGCTGAGAAGGTTTTGTTTTTTTTGTAGTGTAATGAACAATATTTCAGAGTTGTAAGATTTGTAGCTATAGTGTCCAAGAGAATGGAGGATAAGTTCAGCGAGGAAGGAAAGAAGTCTGCTTGAGCATCTTGTTAATATTGGCAAAGGTGTATTTTAATTTGGAAAAAAAGACATAAAACATCAAATTTTTCTTAACTTGCCAAATAGCTTGGGCATCGGAATCTACCCAGGGGTTGCTGGGTTTGGCCGGTTGAATGGGCAGCTCATGCACAGAGGATGAGGCTCCTCAGAGCTGGCCCCGGTTTAAGTCCTGGCCTGTGGCCCTTTGGTGCGTGTCATCCATCCTCTCTCTATTACCCTTTTTCTGACAAAATACATTTAAACAAAGGCCAAACCAAAATAGGAACTAAAAAGTCATTTGTGAAACAGAAATATAGTAAAAGCAGTCCAACGTAGGACTCTGACCTTAGTTATCTGGATGACGTCAGTCGTTTCTAGCCTCATGATAAAGACGGTTTTCGAATATCCTCAATCAATAAGATGCATGTAGATCAATTCCATTACAAATGATTCAGCATGTTTCTGAATTAGCGTCAGTGAATGACGACCTGGAAGTGAAGAAGAAGAATGAAAATAATTTTCCAGTATATGATGGTTTACTGGGGATCTGTATTAAGTGCCAGTTTGATTATAATCCCCTTGTATGAAAAAAAAACTCTGCTACAACAATAATTTCCCTCTAAGAGGGATAAATAAAGTATTTTTCATTTAATTTCATTTCATTATAGACTTGGTAAAAATAAGAGTAAAGCATGATATGGCCAGAGCTGCTTACTGTAGCATCACAGTCTGTTCATACAAACACTGAAAGCTCTGATCTGATGGAGGAACGAATGTGCTTATCTAGTCCAAGACACACACAGTAATATGCAAGGACAAAGCATTTTGTTTTCTCCTGAATTTCAGAAAACTATACACACATGACCCGGCGGTAAGCTAGTTATGTTGTCTCTGCGTGCTGCAACTAAATTCCTCTTTGGCCAAGCAACTTTTGGATCAAAGAACTGTTTCTTTGAAAGATCTACCTTACTTTCCCAATGTTTTTTTTCCAAAATGTTAATTATTTCTACAAAATATGATGAATCATTCATATATAGGATTAGAAG
Source organism: Leptatherina wallacei (assembly GCA_028567055.1). Taxonomy (NCBI): domain Eukaryota; kingdom Metazoa; phylum Chordata; class Actinopteri; order Atheriniformes; family Atherinidae; genus Leptatherina; species Leptatherina wallacei. The sequence continues at coordinate 26,358,677 of JAOXYM010000012.1, read as the reverse complement.
CATGTGCTCTATATAAGGCAAGATTGCTGAGAAACTATTGACAAAACCATCCTGATGTAACAGTGTGCAACACTGAGGACATGTGATCCATTTTGCCATCAAATGACAACAAATTCAACATCTGTATTTGACTTTTGTATCACTTTATTTTCTACTAATAAGCATTCTTCCTGATTGTGGTCCATTTTATGTACCCAGGATGGTAAAACAAGCAGCCAACACATTTTTTCTTGAGTTTGATCTACTGCTTCAGTCTGCTTACCGACCCCGTCCACAGTTCTCCTCAGCAATGTAATTTCATTAAAAGCAATGAACCGATGCAGTGCATACATCTACTTCATTGACTCAGATGTCAGCTCATCCTCGCCTCTGCCAGGCAGACGTATGTGAAAAACACAATTAAATAAAGACTCTCATTTGCACTGATTATTTTTAGTGTGTTGAAACTAGCCGTCCAGTAATTTCTTCATTAATAAGCGCTTGCTCGGCTGCTAGAAGTGTTTAGTATCTTCAACAGAATAAAAAAAGATTATGATTAGTGTGAAGTAGAGAGGACAGTGAACGACTGAGACATTTAGTTGGCTTCATCTGCTATCAATAACCAGGTGGTTAAAGTCAGTCAAATGGTGTTTGATGAATTAAAAAAAAAAGCAGAGGCATCTCCAGGAAAGACAGATATTCATTTGTGAGGCACTACTGCATGTCCACATGGGTATGTCAGTGAGTGCGTGTTTGTTAATGTATGTTCACATGCATAATATACAGAGAAATTTCAGCTTTAATGCCATAACCATGGATCACACAGGAGTACTATGAGCATAAATTACCCAGTAGAAAGTCTCTCAAGGAGTTTTATCATTGTTATATTTAAAACCAGAACCCCGACAATTAACTACCAGGTGATCATTTGGGTGTACAATTTGAGATAACAGTGTTTTAACTCGTGAAATACATTTGTTCAGGCTTTTGCTGATCATAATATATACACAGTATAAGCAACACAAGTACCAAAGGGTTTGTGATATTTTTGGCATATTATTGCTGACATCACATACGTCTCTGCAGTGTGAGATGCATATCAAAGGGCTGACATTAATCAATATCCTGTGGTCTCTTGTGCTTTTTGGACAGTCACACTGAAATGAAAGATGGAAAGAGCCAATTAAGTAGGAAACAGTACGATATAAAAGCAAAGGCATTACTTCCATTGGGGATGGAGGAAAGAACGCAGGCCGCTGAAGAAATACTCAGGTCTCTCTAGCAATGGAGCCTTACTTTTTACTGCCATCTAGTGAGCTGACAGTTTTTTTTCCCACCTGCATCTTATTTTTTGTTTCATTTACTCTCAAATTGCAAAGAAAAATGTAAACTTTATACTGTCATTTCCAGACTGGATTTATTTAAACTGTATTATACATATGTATATGTGTGGGTGTATATATATATATATATATATATATATATATATATATATATATATATATATATATA